>VDFB02139314.1:0-27887 GCA_007258455.2 Sequoia sempervirens | reverse complement strand
GTGGTGCAGAGAAGTTGAAACCTCGTTACTATGGTCCATTTCGTGTTATCAGACGAGTGGGCGAGGTTGCTTATGAGTTGGACTTATTGGCGGATAGCAGGGTTCATAATGTATTTCACGTCTCACGCCTGAAGAAGGCATTGGCTCATCATGTGATCCCCTCTCCAGTACTGCCACCCCTTGATGATGAGGGGAAGTTGATATTAGTGCCTGAGGCCATCCTCGATGTTAGAGAGAGACATCTTCGGAGGCGGGTTATCAGAGAGTATTTGATCAAATGGAGAGACTTGCCGGTTGAGGATGCTACTTGGGAGTCAGAGGAGATTTTACAACATCCAGAGCTGAGATTGCTTGAGGACAAGCAATTTCAGGGAGAGCGGACTGTAATGTCCCCTTCCTAGGTAGTACCGTTGTGTCAGAGGTTAGCCTATTATTCAGATCCTCGTAGGCTGGCAGAAGTGTTTAGAGGATCACTTGAGGCAGTTATCCAGCATTGGGAACATCACTCCAACAGTTCATTCAAGTTTGGGCTTCTGCAGACACTCACAGAGTGATTTAGAGGTACTTACTATTTAGTAAGTCAAGGTGTGAGCTAAGCATTTTAGTAGGGCACCGGATGAATATCAGCTTCAAGATCGTTCCAGCCATTGATTATTGAGCAAACAGGGTTATTCAAGCATTTAATAATAATTGATTTTGAATAATTAATTTGACTTTATAATATAAAGTCATTTTAATGAAATATTAAAGTTAATATTTAAATGGCAAATTATAAAGTATTTTTAATACTTTATAAGGAAGGGGAAAATTTAATATTTAATGAGTTTAATACTCATTAAATAAAAGAGACGCCATTTAATTAAATATTAGCCTAAGTATTGAAAAAGGGCGAATTTATATTATTAAATGCATTTAATGGATTTTTATGAGAGGTCGAATTTTTGAGAAGGCTATCTATTCTTTCAAAGGAAAATCAAACTCATATGTTGATTATTCTAATTTGTCTTTATTCTTCTCTCGGAGAGCATTGGGGTTTGAGAAACCAGGGTTTCTGCAGATCATTGGGTTTTGAAGAACGTTCCCTCTTCAGAATCAGGCATACTGGGACTGTGCAATACCAGTTGAAGATTGTCAGTTGAATAACTTCATTCAGAGGTTATTACAGAGTTTCACTGTGGGGTTTCATTCAGAGATTGGATAGATCTTCCTTCCAGAAAGGGAATAATTCATTGGCAGTGTCTTGTCTCGCATCTAGCACATACTTCAAGAGCCGTACGAATTTCTCTTTGCTGGTACAAAGCCGTACTATTACAGCAGCAAGGCCGTACCTTCTAGACTCAGCTAGACATCTTGTTTTGGGAGCATCTGCTTCTCTTACTCTAAGCGCCCAAGGGTTCTAGAGCTTTGGCGTTGATTTGTGGGTCTGTAACTGGCTTTATCCACTTGGCCGTACCTGTACTTCTTCAACAATGGTGGCTGCAAACAGTCAGGTTCCCATTAAATAAAAATGTTGCTTTTTCCTTATATGTTCGATTTTATTCATTGTATGAGTTTTGGAGATCAATAAATATATGCGCATTCATCTGGATAGTGTTATTGATGCATTGTTTATCATCAATGAATTTATTATGAATTTTCTAGTATTTTAGAGCAAAATCGCAATTTCTCTTTTATGGCAAAAACCTACAAAAAAATCAAAATACAGAAAACACAACAAAACCTCAGCGTTATTGGCCAGTGATTGGGTTGAGAGACACCTGGTCTCTTACAAAACCATACCATCCTTTTATGCAAAGAGAGAATTTTCAGTTCTTTGAATCCACCCAAGAAGGCATCCATAAAGATAACAAAAAAGAGTCATGGTATGGAGGATTGGTACTCAAATGTCATGATATAAATCGAACCCACTGTCAGCATTTCGTACCCTGATCAAACCCACAATGCAAAAATCGAACCCTGATCAAACCCGTCTTGAACCGAACTAGAATTTCGTACCCAAGTCGAATCAAACCCGAACTAGGGGCCTAAATCCAGCGGGAAAAGGCTATGCAGCATACAAAACCAACTGATGGTACACCTGTGGGCCATTAGTACTTTTTCATAAAAATACAGCGTTGGGAAAATAAATAAATACAACTGTTTCTAAAAAAATTAGGATTTTTTAAAATATAAAATAAATTTTTGCATATCGTTTGCTTTTTTGGAAGGCATAGTAATATAATATTATTTATATACTTGCTTTCTTTTTTATGCATATTATTTATTATTAATATAATATTACCTAAATGCATTTTAATTATATAAGATAATATCATATAATAAAATGTATAGTATATTATATTTATAGTTATATAAATATAAATGTAAATAGTACATTTTAATAATATAAATATAAAATATAATATTATAATATTTTATATAATAATATAATATAATACTATATATTATTGATAATTATATATTGTATTATTTGCATAATAAAATTTAATAATATAAATTAATACTATATATAGTATAATATTTTATTATAAATAAATTATTATATTTATATAAATAAAATATCTATATAAATATAAATATAAAATATAGAATATAATATACTATATATTTTATTATGATGTTTTTGATAATATAAGCAACATTTATAGGGTGTTGTACCCTTTACACAAAAAGCCCACAAGCCAAAAAGGAACCAAGATCAACATAACATCAAAGACACCAAATACAGAAACAGGTTTTGAAGGGCACCTAAAACCCTCACAAAAAGCAAAGAAACAGTGGAGCCGTGTACCACAACAGAAAATTGTCAACCAGCTCTAGGCCACCAAAGGGGGGCCACACCAATCAAGGAGGTTTGAAATTGTGTCCAAACAAAGAGCTCATAAGGGGAGCTTGATCCAAGTGGGTCAATCCAATAATCTTGGATGAAACAAACTCATTCATACTAACAGGAAGAATATTATCCTTGAGAGGGATTCCCCTTAGGACATCAACAAGATCTTCCACTTCCAACTCCTTAGCCACGGGGTTCACCAAAACTGACTTTTTAGAGGGAAAACAGTAGAGGAGCCCAGAGCCTTCCCAACAGAACAAGTCTTCACAAGATTGAAGTCTTGACAAGAGCAAGAAAACGACCAACTCTAAGGCAATGAGAGCACACCAAAGAGGAAGAATCGAAGAGAATACTCTGCTCCCACACACCCATCTTGGAACGAATCATAATTTTACTTGGTAGAAGCTTTTCTAGTTTCAACCAAAACACAAAATCTAGCATAAACTAAACGTTTCATTTCTTTCATGATCTTATCCACGTCTAAGAAAGAACCAAAACTCTTACCAATACCATGAAAAACCACCTCGTCCTAGAATTCCAAAGGAAGTGTTGGGAGTCTAAACCAAATAGAGGGCCAATCGAAACAATCCTTGGAAGACACAAATCCCATAGTCCAACTTTTCAGAAGGAGGACAGAATTACCAAAGAACCAAGGCCCACCATGTAAGACATCCAAACTCTATTGAAGGAGTTGGAAGGAAAAAAGAAAAAAACCTTTAGGCAAAGCAGTCACCTGTAGCAGACCAGAAGCCTTCCATTTAACTAGAGCCCAGCAACGAACAGAGTCAGCAATGAACAGAGTCAATATTAGGACGAGGGCCTAAAAGACTCCCAATAAGAGCATTGCCAACAGCAGCAATACATTTATCCACCACAACATCAGGAATACGAATGACGGGAGTAGCAACATCCCCCTCACACATAGGGAGGGGTCCCTTAATAGCATCCAAACCCACAGGTGAAGCTATAGCTTCCAACTCACCAAAGAAGCCAGAGGTTAAAGGGGGGTTAACCAAACCAACTATTGAGCTAAGATCCTTCACAAGCGCCCGAACATTGTTCAAACCTTCAGATTTGGAAGCCAGAGACTCACCCAGATTTGCATCCAATCCAATCCCAACACCCTGCAAACTACAATCCTATTGGGAAGGAATCAGGTGGTTAAGAAAGCCTTTAAGCAGCCCAGAAAAAGGAGCACCATCCTCCTCTTTCTTCCCCGCATTCACAAACTGCCGAGACTTCCTACGAGACTCCAACAAAATATCAAGGAGCTCTTCTTCCTCTTCATCCAAATTGGTAAACCACTTGTTATCAATCCCATCCTCAAAGAGAATAGAGGCAGATCCGACACAGGGAGCAAGTTCCCAATCCGCGGGAACATGGAAATCCCCCTCATCAATCTTCTCCACCAAGCCTCCAAGGTCAAAAACCACACCAACATTTGCAGCTCCGACAGCAACCTCTGAACCGTCCACCTCTGCATCTTCAAAGCAAGCAGCTTTGATAGCAAACTTCAAACCATCCTCCTCTGCGTCTTCAACATCAACTGTAGCATCCTCATCCCCGAAAACAGACCCAACTCCACCAGTAGAGCCCGTGCTTGTAGGGGAATGAGTGCCCTCTCCTGTGAACTCCAGAACCCCATCGTCATAGTCCTCTGCATCTTCATCCTCACTATCGCCTTCAAAATTCAAACCTGAACTTGCGTGCACACACCCAAACCCGCTTCTCACATTGCTTCCACCCATCATCCATTTGGATTGGGTTGTTGATGATTATTTTATTATGATGTTATATATATTTTATATAATATTATATATTACCTTATATAATTAGAATAGATTTAGATAATATTATATTAATAAAATGTACTATTTATATTTATATTTATATAACTATAAATATAATATAATATACATTTTATTATATGATATTATCATATATAATTAAAATGCATTTAGATAATATTATATTAATAATAAATAATATGCATAAAAAAGAAAGTATATAAATAATAGTATATTACTATGCCTTCCTAAAAAGCAAACGATTTGCAGAAACCATTGTATTTATTTCTTTTCCCAACGCCGTATTTTTCTGACAAAGTACTAACGGCCCACAGGTATACCGTAAGTTGATTTTGTATACTACATAGCCTTTTCCAATCCAGCGAACTGGTAACTTAGGTATTTTGGCCTATTCAACCTATTTGGAGGGTTTCGTTAGTTATTGTTGTATTTTTGTGGTCATTTATTTGTGTAGGGCTTCTGGTTACTATAGTGTGTGGTCCTCTTCAAGGGTTTCAATTTGTTGTTTTGTGTTGCTCAACACGCCCCCCCTTGACGAACATTATAATTAATTGCAATCCTTAGTGAGTATGACCAAGAAAAGGCTGAACAAAGGGAATGCATGCCTAATGTGCTAATTTGACCCAGTCACTGATGGATAAGTGATCGTTTTGTAAAGGATTTCGGCCAAACATTGGAGTGACTCTAGGTAAATAATGACCCTATTTACACTAACACCCCCCCTTAAGTGTAACTTAGGGAGTAATGTATGCAAGATAATGATGGATCTCAACTACCAGCCATGTTCGGTACCCATGTACAATATAATCTCTTATAAAGCAAAGTAAAGGAGAAAACCCATTGGGAACAAAACTCCTCTCCAAAAGGAGATGATACAATGAAGAAAGACTATGTAGTTGCCCCCATAAGATGATGATTTCTCTAAATGCTGCTCAAATGCTCTATGTGAAGACTGATGTAGAATAGGTACCAAAGAAGTGATATGAAGTCTTGTTGTACAAAATCTTTGGATGCTCTCGGTGAAGCACCTCTAAATTTTGATGCAAGAAGTGATGTTCTACTAGAAAGAATCTTTAAATGCTCCCTATGAAGCGTCTATGGAATCTCATGTGCCAAGGATAGAGCATCTCAATAGGAATCTTATTTAAACCTGAAAAACTCTGCCTGAAGATCTTTGAGACCATTAATGAAACAACAATCTAGATTACCAGTTTCTCAAACTCATTTTATTATTCCTAAACTAAATGTATTTGGCACAATTTACTAAGGCCATCAACAAATTCTTCATAGGCACTAGGGCCAAAGTTGATTAAGGCTCTCTTGTGAAAGTCAAACCAGGTGAGAAATGGATGAGTCATATCCAACTATTGAAACCACTAAAGGGCCTCTTTTTTTGAGTGAAAAGAGGCAAGGGGAGAACTTTTGATCCTAAGGAATTTGATAGAATGTAAAATATTGATTAGCCTTGGACAAAAAACTAGTTGGATATGTACCATCAAATTTAGAAATCTAGTTTAACGGGACACGAAGAGCCACCTTAATTGAGGGAACTTGTAGGAGGAAGATTGGCCTTTGTTTTCACTTGGGAGTGGCTTGTTTATTTGGTGGGAGAGTTGGGAGAGTGAGCCATCATGGCCACTAAACTTTTATTAGTTTCCCTTTGTATTTGATCAAGGTGATCATTGAGAGATTGCATAGTGGGCTCCTATGGGTCATGTTGGTCCTGACTCCTAACAATGGTGACCTGTTGCCATGGAGAGAAGTGTAGCCCATAAGAAGGGTAACCATAGTTATATGGAAAATTAATCAATTCAAAGGAATAAGCGTAACAAGAAAATCCACTAAGAGGGGTACAAGTTGGCCCTAGCCCAAACAAAGTGGAAGCTAGAGTTATATAACAAATTGATTAGCTCACAGAGGTGAGCATAATGAGACAATTCATCAAAAGGGTAAAAGTTGGCCCAAGAATTTTTTCATTGTTCACATACACTTTGGGCTGAATTTTCCATCAAAACTAAGAATTTTTTCTTGGATTGGTAGAAATTTGCATTAGATGTTTTGGATTTGATAGCGGGATGGAAGACTAAAACGTTGACTAATGAAAATGCAGATCTAGAAGAAGACAGAAATCCAAAGAGATATTATTGTGCTAAGAGAAAACTTATCACCATCTATCTAACTAATGCCAAATACTCAAATCCATGGAAAAGCAACTTGATCATATTTAAGACAAACAGCACACAAGTAGGGGTTAGAGGTAAGGCACTATAGGCTGTGTCTAGTTTTTGAGCTCAATAATATACTTATCTTGTTCATAAATAGTGTCAGCCATATATTTCAAAGCGCTATATAGAGAGGTCCACAATGAGTAACTTCCTTGGGCTAACCACTTACCAACATTGGAGAATACAAAGAGCCAAAGGTTACCTAGTGTTAGGCTACAAAAAAATCCTAAGTGATCTTCCAAATATACACGTAGGTACGTTGAAGCTCATTGCTCTACACAAGCTAGCTAAGGCCTACATATTGGAGCCAAAATACTCCTCACTGTTGATTTTTTAGCTGCGGGAGATATCCTTCTCTCAAAATCAAAATAATAAATGATATATAAATATTATTTTAAAGGCGACCCAAGTTGAAAAGTTGCCTTGGTTCTTGAATGAGGCCTACCCTTGTGAAGAGTCGCCTTGCTTGTGAAGAGGCACCTTACTTTGTATATATGGAAGGAGATGCTCATTCATTTGATCATCGATTTTTATTCAAAAGAGACATTCGCACTTATCAAGGAGTTTGTGCATCTACAGCAGATCATATTATTGCATAAAGCAGATCGACATTAAGGAGAGATCATATAATTGTGTATTTGCATCTATGTGAGGTGTGATTATTTATTGCATTATATTGGCCTTGTGTGTGGCCAAGATTGTAAGCAGATTTCTTCTCCTTTAAATTCAATATATAAGAGAGATATTTTGGCTGGGTTTTTCTCCCTCGAGAAGGAGGGTTTTCCCAGGATAAATTATGTGTTCGTTGTTCACTGTGTTGCATTTTCTGCTTATTCATTTCTAATCCTAAAACTAACACTCACTTCACCAAACTCGTTTATAGGGAATCTACCTTAGCCAAGAACAACAACTCTTTTGAAGATATATATGAAAACCCCCAACATAGGGTTCTAACTTAAAAAATAAATTAATTCCAAGGAAAAAAATTGGCAATAAAAATTGGTACACATTTAGTGCTACTGGGGTGTAACCACTTTTTGATCACCAAGACCCCTCTAGGAGGTGGTGAGCACATACAATGGGCAGGTACAGATGGCCCTAAATTCGTAAAGCTACTTGCAAAAACAGTCTTGGAAAGAGCTTTGCTACCACTTGTAATGAACCTACAAGGCAAAATATGTTGAACATACAAAAATATTGCAAAAATGAGACAAATAGAATGCTTTTATTATCTTCATAGCGCCAATTCAAGGGGGCAACCTCCAAATAGAGCATACACTCCAACTAAAAATATCCAAAATCCTTTCCATTTGAGAAGTCATTATAGTGTATAGGATTTTTCCGAAGGCATCTAATACTATCCTATGCATGTGGGATACAAGCTTTGTTCCATAGCAGCAAAAATATTTTGGGGAAAATTTTGGCAAACCAAAAGTAGACGATTTTTTTAATCAAGATTTAAACAAGAAAATCCGAAGAAAAACAAAACGGATATTAAAAAATGTAGAAAAAGGGACAAAAACTCGTTTTTGAAATTTAAAGGCACTTCCATAGCATAGAGACAGAGAGAAAATAAAATTGAGAGTTTAGCTCACAAATTATAGAATACAAATTTTACAAGTTTTCAATTACAATCTAGTTTGTACAAAGTCAACCTACAAACGACATACAAAGTTCCAAATAATCAAACATAGCCTATGACTCATGCTACTACAAAGAAAGCTACACTAAGGGTTGTAGGTCTTGATGACGAAGCTCCTCAGTCAAAGCCTCTCCCAATTTCTTCCATTACATCACTACCAACATTGGCCTCTGTTAGAATATCAAAATCCTCAAGTTTGAGGAAGTGATCATCTACAATATAAACTTTGAGTGGAACTATGTAATAACACACTATGAAATGTGAGGACTATAAACAAAGGTTTCCAAATTAATGAGAAAAATCCATATTTCAAAATTAATGGTGTACTTCTCCTTTACTCTCTCTCTCTCTCTCTCTCACTCTCCACATAATTAATATGACTTTAAATGTTAAAAATATTAATTATTTATTTTCTTTTCTTTTTCTTCATTTTTCATATTCTTGATAGTTTCCTAATATTTTCACGATATTATCCCAAGAAATTAAAATATCTCTCTTTTGGTTTGCTGAGATATTCCAAGAAAGATATTTTCTTCTATGATTTGTTACAATGAGTGGAAAAATTATGTTCTTTCTAAACGTCCTAAAAGAAAGATCATAGAGAATTTTTTCTCAACAGCAATTTCCAAGAAAGAACAATAAAGGTTTTAAATGTCTATCGCCCAATTGTTGAGGTGCTTCACACGTTTGATAGGGACACCCATTGTCTCAACATGCTTTATGAAAGCATAAAATCATTCAAAAAGCACACAATAATGTGAAAGCAAACTACATTAATATATGGGATACAACTGAATTCAGATGGAAAATGATGCACGCTCTTACATACAACTCCTTGTTTGGAGCCTAAACTATTTCATATAGATAAACAAAGTGATAGTGAAGTTATTGTTAGATTTTATGAAACCACAGGGAGATCTAAACCAAATCCAATTGCAGGTCAAATTAGGGACCAATGTTGGAAATACATGACAAAGAAGGGATGTTTGGAATTCCAACAGCCAAATATGTTATGTGTTGACATGTCTAGGCATAGATGGATGGATTGGTATGGAGTGGAAACTCTTAAACTACAGTATTTTACTATATAAAAATATTGAGCCAAGCAGCAAGTTCATTAGCTTGTGAGATGAACTAGAGTTACTTTAACAAAATCCATTCTAAAAAATAGAGCAAGTTGTTGTCTAGAAGGTTGGGAGATCTTGTTTATATTCATAAAAATTAAAGATAGTGTATGAACAAAGCAGCAAAAGACTTCATCTCTTCTTTATAACTCGAATACATTCTAACAGACAGCCAATACAGATGATCCTGAATTTTTGGTGATAAATTGATAATACATCTAGTGATGATGATATTGTGCCAGCTCAACCAAGTGCTTTTGATGACTTGGATCATTTTTTAAGCTTTGGAGTCTTGACTCTTGATTGTCATTTCATGACCCAAAAAGACATCTTTAAAATCATGATTTTGCATGTTTCTTATAGTTTAACTTTGATAAGTTTATCATGGTCTATAAGTGTGGGCATAATTTTCATATAAATTTCATACCCATTTAGAAATCTTTACCTATTTTGCCAGTTTTGTGGTTTTATTTCTTACATTTAAATTTTAAAATAAAAATCACAGATTTATATTATTTGAATTTAATCAAAAAAATTTCCATTTTCTCAATTGACAAACTTATTCCAATTTTTTTCTTAACTCAACTGAAACACAAACCTCATATGCAGCTATTATCCTATGTGTCAATGAATGCATAAACAACACTTGACTAAAAAATTATGAGAATAATATGTAGAGAATTAGAAGTGTATTCAGTTCAGAAAGGAAAAGGTACATGTAACTAGCTGTGAATCCACCAAGTGATATCATATGCAAGTATATGTCAAGATTGTGATTGACCATCAATGCAGGAGTTCAAAATGTGTAAAACTAAGGTTATTGTCCAAATAAAATGTGTTAGCATATATAGGAAATGAAAAAGTTATGTGGCGATAGTGTATGACATCCATAACCTGTTACTTTGTAAGATATTGCCTGCACATAAATAATGAAATTAGATTGTATTGGCTTCTGACACAACTTGCTTTATGTCTTCAATCAGAATGCTTTTGGTAAGATAAAATAGCTACATCTAGTAAAATTATAACTCTTCATAATTTGGGCCATATTTTTCTCTCTTTTGAGAAAGCTAATCTCCAGTATTCTGAAGTTCTTTGCATATGCTAGAAGAAAGGAATGTAGTTAAATATACAAAACAATGAGCAAAAATAAGCTTGAATTTGGATAGCAAACTTAAAAGAGTTTGAACAAGAAGCAAAGCATAATTCGTTTTCCTTGCATCCCAACACAAACAGATTTTGTAACTCAATAAAGACAGCTTACAATATGAAACACACACATACCCTAGTTCTGGCATGCATAAAAGCTGGAATCAGTATCCTTACAGGATTTATGTGGCAATGATAAAGAAAAGTATTCAGTATCTCCTAGGGTGTGATCAATGTGCTGAACTCATACCTTGTAATGCTGAGGTGTGGTAAAGAATTGTACTGTTGACTTTAAACCAATGGTTAATGCTAACCCACACAAGAATAGAATCTGACAAGAATTATCACAACCAATGATGTAAGAATGCATGGAAGTTCATTAAGAATGGAAGATGTTATTGCTGTCTCAAGGTCTGTAGGAAGCTTACATTTCCCATTGCTAATAAACCCTTGTCGAAAACAAAAATTACTCCCAAAAATGAGAAAAGAACGCCAAAGCCAGTGAGGCCAATCCCAATCTCTGTTACATTGGAAAAGATAATTTTAGTTGCTCACATGAATTTATGAGTTCATGCTATGATATGGCTAAATCCTTGTAAAATAAACAAATAGATCAAAATAATAATAATACAAGATAACAAAAAACTTCAGAACTTAAGAGCAAAGAGAATTTCAGACAGGGATATAGATGACGGGAAGAATACAATTCAGAGGATGCACTCTTCATTATCAAGAAACACGAATGACAAGGCCAACTTAGTTTGAAATAGAGATTTTCTCCTTAATGATACTGAAAGGTATCACAAGATTAGATTCATGTAGATGTTTGTTTAGAGAGGGGAAAAACAGATTTTAGTTTAAACCTTAAATGATGCAAATGAAAGTAGTCCTCGATTCATGCTATAGAGCATCATAATGTTAAAATTTGAGAAATGCGTAGATTTGGATTATAAGAAAAATCATTGTCAATGCACCCTAAGCAAGGACCATAAAAATCTCTAAAAGTTATTTGTTGCTATATACAAATTTATTGTTTTTATATTTGAATAAAGATAACACTCGTGTATAGAACATAAACACTCAATCAAGAATGGAATAAATCAAAACAAGCACCCTTGAAATCAAATCAGTTGAAGTTCTGGATTCCCCTCGGCCAAACGTGTTATTGTGTTTCCTACAGCATAATTTGCCTCTCAATATGATCAATTGCCTCTTGGTATGGTTGTGGATGAAGTGTTGTGGTAAGGTTGGGCATCTTCATGGTGTTTATAGAGATGATATTCTTTGCGACTCTTCCTAACAACTATCCACTAGGAAATAGATATGTTGACCTTGTAAATACATTTAAGAATGGAAGAGGTACAACTCTCTTCAGGTTTATGTGTTGAAAATTCAGTCTGAACAGTGTGAACCAATTTTAAAAATATAGTGATCAGCTCAATCTGCATGGGTCTTGAAGAAATTGAATTGGGCAAAAAAAGTACCAATTAATAAAAAGATTATAAAACAGTATTTGAAAACTGAAAATGTTGAGAGGTACAGTAACAATAGTGGGCTGCACTCAAAATTCAAACCGGACCATTTTTACGAATAGTAAGAATCTGGTCCAATCTCACCCATACTGCATCAAGGCAGCTCACAAGACACCCAAATTATTGTTAGAACTTAGAAGAATGAATACACAAAGTTTGAGAGAACTGGATGGCACACACTTCAATGAGTGTAGCTTCTATTTATTATTGAATGGGGAAGTTACAAGGTGGTTGTAACCTAATTGTCAGTTACTTTTTGGACATAACTAATATAATGTCATTATATCATTAACACAAGCAATAAATGACTGTGTGCGAAGTGTATTCTAACATTATGTCTACCATATTATTATATCCGATACCCCTCTTAATGACCAACCCAAGACAACTCCAAGTTTGTGTCAATTGGTTGCAAAAGATGGCAATCAGAAGCATGAAGAGATTACAGAAACAAAAGAGGAATCAGATTTGCATCTGGTACCATTCATTGATTCTACTGAAGAGTGGTATAGGAAACTTCTTTAGAGACCTACTCTCCCTAAATGTATTCCTAGAAGCCTCAAAATTCTCCTTAGCATCCCTCAGTGTCTACGTCAACCATCGAGGTCTTTTGATAGAACTAGAAGAGGCTAAAGTCTCTCCTTCCTTATCTAAAGGTTGTTGTCCTGAACAGGAAGCTACTATTGTCTTTGAAGACCTAGGCCCAACCTTCAGAGATTCCTACTTCTCATCTTCTATCACTGGAAAGATCTCACAAGTCTTCCTCAAACTTCGCATCTCTACTGACTATTACTTTCCTTTGCTCTAGAATAAAGACCTTGTAGACCTTTGAAGTCCCACTGCAATCCACAAACAAACCCTTCCTAGTGGAAGGTTCCAACTTGTCCTCTTCTCTACAAGTATATGGATATAGACTGGACAACCAAAGATGAAGAAATGACTCACATCTGGCTTTACACCACTAAATACCTCATCTAGTGTCTTGTTCTCCAACACCCTATGAGGACACCTATTTTGGATGTATATGGTGTCCTAATCATATAGACAGTAAGCAGCAAAACACATCAAAGCTCCAATTGTAAAAATATATCATCTAGAAAGATGTCTTGTATAAGTGGAGCTTTGACAGTACTTTTCTAAGGTGTGTGAGTAAAGAATATCAAATAAAGCTGCTGTAATATTTTCAAGATCAAACTTGTGGTGAGCAGTTCTCCTCCCACATCACAGCATTCAAATTATTGCATGCTCATTACAACTAGCCTACCTTATTCAGAGATGCATACAGTTTGTTGGAAAATTGAAGATAGCTGCTATACCCTTGAAACCAGTAATAATCAATGCTCCATTTCAACAATGGGGTATTGATTTTGTTAGCCCTATAAGTCCAAATTCAAGCAAGGGACATGTTTATGTGCTAACTAAAGTGAATTATTTTACCAAATGGGTGGAAGCCATACCCACCAAAAGAGCAACATCAAAGTTTGCCTGAAGTTTCCTCAAAGAGAATATCTTGTCCCGATTTGGAGTGCCAAGGAATATAATCATAGACAATTCCTCAAATTTTTCATCTGAAGAGATTCTAAGCTTTTTCTATAAATATGGCATTCTCCTGTCCCATTCATTAGATTATTATCCACAAGGAAATGGACAGGTGGAATCTTTGAATTAAAACATTGTCACAGTTGTCTGCAAATTGGTGGAGGAAAATCAAAGAACATGGGATACAAAATTGTTTGATGTGCTTTGGGCTGACCAAATTATGCCCAAGAGAGCAATTGGCATGTAGAAACCCATGTTCTCACTGATCTCTGAAACTGTCTATTTTTTCTTGTTTTTGAACGTTTTTGGTTTTTTTGTGTTTTTATGCATAAACCATTGAAGTGCGATTTTGAAAGAAATTGCATATAAATTAAATAAAATACCACACGTCTACAAATAATGGAAACTGATTGATTTATTGATGCCAATACGTTTATTGATCTTCTATACTGATTACAAACGAGATCTGATACATGCAACTGAAAAAGCAACAATATTTTGATGAAAAACCTGATTATTGCAGCAAGCTGAAATGTCCCTGAACTGGTACGGACTTCATAGATTTTCACTTCTTCCTCCGTCAGACGCTTGGAAAATGATCCAGAGGTATAGGAGCCCAAAGGTGTGAAGTCAGAAGACCAAAGAAGTGGGCGATTTGCCCAAGACAAAAAGGTATGGCTTTTCTTGAAGGTGCGGCCGTGCTGTAGACAGGTACGGCTCTATAACAGCAATAATGTATTTGTACGGCCCTTGATAGGAGTGCTCAAATCTTGGAAAAAGTAGGCGCCCAAGAAATAAGAACTCTTCCGAATGAAGTCCAGACCAAAACCCTAAATGATATAATCTCTGTGTAAGTACTGTGATAACCTCTGAATGAAGCTACCTCTCTGAAGCAATAAATCAGCTGATATTTCACAGCCTCTGAATTGCAGACACTGAAGATGGCACGTTCTCCAATGCACGATGAAAACTGGAACCCTTGGCTCTGTTCTCAGAAGGTCTTAGCAAAAATTCGATTTTCAACATAATGAGCTCTTCCAATGAAACCCTTATATTCTTCAAAAGTCGACTTTTCTCAAAAGGCATCATTTAAATAAAGTTCAAACTTTTCTTTTAATTTTCAATAGTCTCGACGCACTTTTAATTATAAAATATAATTGAAAAAGTGGCCCTCTTCAATGTTGGTCCCCTCAAGAAATCACTTAAGTTATAATATTAAATAATATTATAACGTTATAATATAAGCTTCAAATAATTAATATTTAATTTGACAATTAAAATATTAATATCTTTCTCAATTTACGTCCGATTAACGAACCGTCTGAAGCTGGAGAATAAGTGATTGATTTTGCACATGACCAAACCATACTGCTAAAAATAGCAGGGGTGCTCCGCTGAATGACCTAACTTACTAAAAATAGCAAGTCAAGCAAATGATGTCTGAACGACCCCGAACAAAAGCCAAACTAAACAATCCTGCAACTGGAGCTAAGCCAAGCCTCAACCAGACCCTCTATCCACCCTATCAGCCTACGAGGGTCACATAATAGGCTAATCAATGATCTGAGAGATGTCAACTGGAAGGGACATTATGCTTCTCTTTTATCATCATGTATGCGACAAAGACAATGTTACCCATAATCCTAGAGTTGTTGACATTACAATTACCCAATTGAAAGGCGCATACTTCATCTCCTCAAGCTTGAGAAGGATAGAACTGAAACCATTGACAAGATCACAGAACATCAAGGATGTGTCAAGAAGGTTTTTGACAAGAAATCTCAGTAGAGAGATTTCAGCGTTGGAGATCAAGTCTTGCTTTGGGACAAGATGAATCCAAGCGGATGCATAGAAAGTTTGATTCCTTGTGGCTTGGCCCTTCCAAATCTCAACACTTCTGAGGAGACAACATGTACTATCTTGCTCATTTGGATGGTACTCATCTTCCTTTTCACTACAATTGACAGTACTTGAAACTTTTCAAAGCTTAAGGTTGCAGGATTTTTTCCCATATGGTTTGTGTTGTATTTCTCCTTTCCGTGTTGTAATTCATGATGCTCTAATGTTCTTCTGGTTCCCTTTCACATAATTTGTTTCATTATTGTATTGTTTTAGGTTTCTTGTGTAGGTTAGGTGTAAGGTTAGGCTTGACTCTATTGCCCAAAATAAGACACTGATCAAAATGTTTTAACCAAAGATTTTGAAGTTCCCCATGACCCAAGTATGTTTGATGGTCCCCAAAAAGAACCAATTGTTGCACCCCAATGAACTTGTGTTCATACTTAACTTTTTCCCATTTGTCATTATGATTGGTCAACAATGTGTGTAAACCCAATTCAATTTATGGTCTTCCCTGTCAATTTGTAAGATCATTGTGTCATGTGCTTGTTTTTTGACTAACGACTTGTGCAAGTTGATCTAGGTTGAAATGAAATAATGATGAGGTTTGAGATTGTCAATGGATGTGGCAAAGAAGGAAAGAGATGAATATGGCTAAGTTATTTAAGGCACACTTTCCCAATGGTTTGGGCATTTGTTATTTCTGCCTAAGGTCTTGAAATTGGTTCAATTGATGGTCATTTTTCACCCAAGGCATAATGGCAAAGGTGTCGTGAGTGAGCTAAAGGTCCACTTTGGCTTAAGTGAACAGAATTTCTGCCTAGTAAATAAAATTGGCTTAAGTATAACTATGGTGCACTTTTCACGTGGCTAAGCCACTCAAAAACTCCACCCAACTCAAAGATCGGTTCAAATATAATGAAGTTTCATCTAGGTGCATTTCAAAACTAACATGACCAATTAAATATTCTGCTAGCTTTCAAAAGGTGTGGGAAATTCTGTCGGCAATATGAAATTGGCATAAGTCAAGAGTTCCTCCACCTAGCATAAGTCATTTGAAGCTCTACCTTAAGGGAAAATAGCAACATTAATATGTTTTTTTTGCCTGGGAATGACTTTTCTATGGCTCAACCATTATGTTTTTCCACCCAGCATAAACAATGGCTTAAGTCAAACCGGTGCATGCCTAGGCTAGTTGAACCAGCATATAAATCCACTTAGGCATGATTCTTGTGTGATTCGATCACTATAAATTTCTGTCAAAAATATGAAACGGGTTTAAGTGGAGCAGTCGTGCACCAGTTGTGGCCTAGCCACCATATATTTCCACCTGGCACAATTTTAAGTTGGCTGAATCATAGAACATCTCTGTCAAACATGACAAAGTTGGCAATGGCATAACAAAACTCTGTCTATTTCAAGGTGTTGAGATAAATCACTTAAGAGGTGCACCAAGTATACATTAGTCAGCCCAATTCATAACAAAAGGTGGCACCTCAGTTACTCTAGTCGGCCATTAAAACAAAAAGTTGTTTTTATCCCTGTCACATCTTTTTAAAGACAGTCTCACAGAAGTTATTGTTTAGTTATTAAGGGGTCTACCCCAACTGTTAAGTTGCATAGGGGTCTTTATCTTTTCATGGTGCAGGTGCATCATTTTCACTTCTAAGGCAAGTGCCTTCATATTTTTCTTAACATATTCTAGGTTCTTCTATATTATATATTTGTTATTTTTCATTTACAGGCATAACAAGCATTGCATCATTCATTTACTCCAAGATGTATAATATTTACAGTAAAAAAAAATTAACAAGTAGGAACAACCAAGATGAAATGCAAAGTACTCCTTAAGAAGGCTTCATAAACAAATCCAAGAAACAGAAGCCAGATAGTGCAAGTTACAGAGTAGGACGAGTAAACTTACTTTTGACATCATCCATTTCATAAGACATGGTGCAGACTTCAAGTCCAACTTGGCCAAGTTCAATTAGCAAACAAACTGCAAAACTGGAACTGATGTTTGCTCACAACAGCTCTCTTAAAATAGGCTGAAATTGAATTATACTCTCGGTGGGAACTGGCGTGCCACTATGTACTCCTCTTCTTGGCCTTTAACCTTCCATTAAAAACACTAAGAGATGATATGGCCATAATCTAGGTAATCAAATTAAAATTTCAAGATATAAATAAAGTGCGAGAAACACAAAATTTGATCACATCAAGTTCTAAGTAGGATTCATCAACCAATAATAAGCAAAAAATATTTTCAGATCTATGAAAATTTGCATTAAATAGCAACAGTAGATAAGAGTGCCATCAACTGATTGAAGCAATTGTGTGCTAATATTGTTTTCGTAAGACCTTTTTCACTCAATTCCAAAAGTCAAGTCACCATTGACCTGGAATTGGGAAATGTCAAATTGTTGAATTGATCTAAACAATATTGTTGTCATCAGAATCCATCAACAACCTACAATTGTCCAGGACTTGAGAAGCATAGAAGTTTTCAAGTTATTAATGCATACCTCAACCAAAATGTTCAAAGTTAAGTTTGATATCTGCGAGATGAATTGGCCGGATTGAACAATATTGGATTGATTGGACAACGTTATGAATATCAGAGTGCCAGCACAGAAGATATCTGAGACTTCTGTTTTGTTAAGACAAAAATTCGATTGAAATTTTTGGACAGTCTCAACGAAGGGGGTTCGAGATGTTGCCAACAGCGATGGGCCCTTTCCATGAACCGATCTTAACCAATTTAAAACAATTAATAATTTGTTGGTGGGGGAGGGGTAGTTTTATGCATATACGTAGCCTACGTTGGAATTTGACTTTTTCTATTTCTTATGTGAAATTTGCTATCATTTTATTTTTCATTTAGTTTTGTGTCTATTTTAAGTAAAATATTTTATAAATGTAAACAGTGACAAATAACATTATCTTATGTGAAATTGGATTTACTTTCTTGGCTTTGTAGGTATATTTATTTCAATACACTTAGTCATATTCTATCTATTTACACTCACTCTTGTACATTTGTTTTATCTACCCACTTATCATATTTAACTATGCATCTACCTCCATTTAGCCATTTGTCACTAAGAATTGACTATTATCATCTTCCATGACAAGTTTGTGTTATCATAAGCAACCCTAAAGTTGAAAAGTTGTCCCCTTCCATTAAAAATTCAAAATTCAAGTTTGACCAAGTAACTTTATTCACCCTCCCACCTTGAGCTAACTAAACATACATTTGGTGCAATTTGATGTTATGTGCTAGTGTTTAAAGACATTCAATCCACTCATCCTAATCTTCTCTTAAACATCCACTCAAACATCTGACAAGTGTATCATTCTAAAGTATTTGAGTAATCAATAGTAATACACTCCAATTTGGTTTTAACAAAGAGAGTAACAAATCTACATACTCAAGCACTTGCCCAACGTTTTCAATCATTGTTCAATTTCCAAGGGTTTATTTGGGAGAAATTTCCACCTTGTGACTAATCAACAACCCTAAGATATTTATAAATACCACCAAGTAATCAATTAATCAAGAAAATTAAAGCATACATACACACATCATGCAAAGTTACATAGCAAAATACTATTGACTACCATGATGAACTTGGACTTAGAGTATAGATTTGTGACAACTTCATCCTTCATCCATGGTCTTGTCCTCGACAAAGTAGAGATATAGCATTGACTTCTAGGCAATCCAATGCCAAATAGACATTATTCATTTGGTACACTCTCTTTGGTCATTGAGCTAAGTACCCACACTTCCTTGTTTACTTTCCCAAAACAATAAATTATCAATTATTCAAATATCTATCTATTATTAGTTGATCTAGGTTGATTATACTTATTTGATTGTATTTATTAATTAGACTAGGCTAACTCATAAGAAAATATGATTTTCCTTTACATTTTGGCAAATGCATCCAATCCTACACATCTCAACCTTATTTTAGGGTTTTACATTGTATTGGGTTTTTATATTTACATTTTTTAAGATTACATCATATTTAGATTTGAACTTCATCTTACATCCCTATACTTCATTGATGTATCTTTTACTATCAAGACTTGTATGCTTTATTAATAGCGTGTGTACCTACCTTTAGTTATCACATCAAGGTTTTATTTTTAAATAGAATATACTATTGATATTTATGATTTTTTAATCTAAAATTAGGTACTCAAACTTTATTTTTCATAGATTGTTTGTGCCACGTACAATTCTCCATCTCAACCTTAGTATGGCCCAAATTAATGAGAATGGAGTGTATTTTGATGATCATGATGAGAACAATAATGAGTATAATCATGTTACTCACATGGATATCAAAATTTTGAAAATGAGTTGGCTAGTTTGGCTAATGTGGAAAATCCAACATAAGTGTTGGATATGTTTTATGATATGTTTGCAAGTAAGCCACATGGACTTGAGACTTTGCAATAAATTGTTTCCAAGCTTACTTCTTCTACAATGACTAGTGTATCTACTCCAATACCCAAATATATTAGATTTTTCTTTCACCTTACTCCTTACACTACCACTATTCATCATATCTAGAACCATGGCCACTAGCATCCTGTCATTTAGTACCTATCCCTTTTCCACCTATTCTCCACCCTATGGCCTAGCTCCTAGACACTCTCCTCCCATGATACCTACCACTCATATGATGTATCACACTTCCACACCTCTTTTATCCACAACTATTAGACCTATTTTTACCCCATTTAGTTAGGCCACTTGCATACCCCATACCACATCCTGTATCCTAAATACCTTTAAGTATATTTTCTCTTACATACCTTTGTTCCTAGTCATTGGTCATCTATCCCTCCCACCTCCCTACATACACCCACACCCCTCCTAATATTTCCCATTTAGTTTCCTTGTCCTCCTCTACCCTAGATACACTATTTCACAAAACAGATCAAGTAGAAAAGAGAATCAATATTGTTCACATAAATTGTATGATTAGGCTCATGTCTAAGCTCACCTTTACAACTATAACTTATAGCAAAATAAAAAAAATTATGATTGTTGGATTCTACTTTAAAAATATATATATATGAAGTAAATCAAACTCTTATATTCTAGCTATGCCTATTTGACAAATAAAAAGGATAAAAAATATTGAAAATGAAATAATTAAAAATGAAAGAGGTGATGTGCTAAAATAGATAACTTCTTCACTTCTATAAAGATTTATAGCATGGAATTCAATAGTCAAGAAAATCAAAATAAAAAAATTATAACAATGTATAAGACACTAAACCATCTAGAATCAACACAAGAGAATGATAGATATAAAGCATAGCTTCTATAGTTAATATTTCAAAAATTTGCACATTCACATTGCATAAGGTACTAGCATATTTTTGGACAGATAATCCAAGGCTACTTTAATTCTTACAAATGAAAGATCCCAAGAAAAAAATCTGCAGACAAGGCTTTTAAAAGAGATTAAAATCTAAACTCAACCTAAACAATGAGCTACAAGCTCATATTCATATCAAATGACAAGATCAAAATTCTATGGTGGTCAATGCTTAATGAATGTGTGGAGATGCATCATTATTACATTTAGGAAAGTTTAAAAAGTAATGTCCAATCTGAAATTTATTGCCTAATTATACATTTTACACAACACATTATACTACATGTCTCAAGGATTGTAATGATGGAAAACCATATCTTCAATGTTGTGTGTGCGGTTCATTTGAAACTCATGATTATTTGTGGCCTTTTCGACATGTCATATCTTTAGCTTTTCCTTTACACTCTTCTAGAGTTCATAGATAGTTGGATTTGTCAAGGTGGTTAGATCAATGGTTTATACTAATTAATTATTTCATGTTGTTTACATTTTGTCAAAAAAGTAGTGGCCCCTAGCCTATGAACCCTACAACTTATCCATAGATCTTGTATATATTTTCCACTAACAACATTTGAATCCTCTTAAAAGTATTGCAAGCTATCTAATTAGAAAAATATATGGTAGGCATTACAAGATGGTTCCACTATGCTTTTATGTTCCTATGAAATGTGTACCTTTTATAACTCAATATTTTCACACTTCCCATGGATCATTGTCTATGAAACATCATCATATTACAACTCGTAAACTCTATTGATGAATTTATTAGTGAAGCCACATTAAGATAAAAGAGAAAAATGCTATGTGGGACCTAACTATTCTTTGATTAGCAAATTCCAAAGGTTTATATTGACAACCTTCTTCTAACAAAATTGGGACCAATGTGGGTAATTGAATGGTATTGATGTGGCTCATCTTAATGGTGGAGATCTATATTGGTGCCAATTAACAAAGTGTAGTTGTCTTCTCTAGCTTCTCCACACCATTTGATTTTTCATGTGATGATTGTTGCTTCACCAAGGAAATCCATAAAAATTGTTAAGACTTGAAGACCCCACATACTATTAGATCAAAAGAGTTGAAGGCCAATATAATACTTTTTTTTTTTGTGCCCATATTTCATGCAATGAACTAGAAAGCTAAACATTTTTTTTTCCAAGATAGTGAAAAATCACTAACATTATAGTGGCTCTAATAAGTATTTTCATTTTGAGATAAGGAATGGGGAACCTAGATTATGACTATCCATTGGGTTACAAATTCCCCTTGATCAAAATTTTAAAATTGAGCAAACATAATTTATAAAATTAAAGAGGGGAAGAGTTTACAAATTTTATTGGATTACTTGGATTTTTTCCATTTATCCTCTACAAGAACCTTAAGCTTCTTGAAAGCTTTAAACAATCACTTTGACTTTAAAATATCATGGTTTGAGAAGATATAAATTTAACATGTTGTAGTTTGAATTTGTACCTCCAACTCTACAAGTGGTTTGATGACTCTTTACACATTTAAGCTAAGACAACACCAACATGTATAGATGTGAAAATGATATGCAAGGTCTCCCAATTATCATTCATATACTACTAGCTAGTGGATCTATTCTTACTTGATTGAATGGGATTGGACAAGGATTCACACCCCTTATATAAACAATCATTTGTAGATTTCCCTATCAAAGGATGGTGTCTTTGACCAATCTTGGAAATTTGATTAATCAATTGTCAAAATATGTGTTTGGTAGTAGGGTAAAGGAACAAATTTGTGTCACACTTTCAACCAACTTATTAGTACAAGTGAATTTAAGTATTTCTAACTAAAAAAAAAAATTGGTCAAACATGTGATCTAGTAAGATTTATTATAAACAAGCTAGATATGTCCACAACTTTTCCAACTAAAATTGTTAGCTAAATGCATATGTATCACCACTTTGAGACCAATTGACCAAAAAAATTCAATTATTTGAAAAACTTGATGTTTCAACAATTCCTACTCATGTAAATAACATTTTTTCAAAAATATAAAAATACCCTTTTGCAGATCCACAAATGTAGTTTCAAAAATATATATGTTTAAATATTTTATTATTTTTACTAAAAGTAAGTTATCAACGCAAAATATTAGGTTGATTACCATGCTAAGAAAAAATACTAAAACTTATGCAAAAAATGAAAAAATATGATGCACTAGATAAAAAATCTATATCAAGATCCAGTATTTTTTTTCTATTTTAAATAAATATTTAATATGAAAGTTGACATTGAATGGAAACAACTATATTTTAATACACACACTTTTAAATATTTATTTTAAAATATATATTTATCAATTTTTTTTTAAATATATCCATGCACTAATGTTTCAAGTCATTAATATACACAAAAAATTGAAGGAAAAAAGAAAAGATTTTTAATATTATATAGTGATCCAACAATACTGGTTTACAATTTCTCAGGAGATCTTGATTTTTTCTGAAATCACATATTTTTAGAAAATATAATGATTTAAGCCTTAAGAAGTTTCATTTAAAGGATTCCAATTGAAGAGGGTTTGATCAAACCACTGTAGATCAAACCCCCTTGGATAGAACCCCGCTAATTTTAAACCATACCTATAACGGAGTCTCATTTACACCTATCAAAATGTTGATAAAAAACCACTTTTGATTTACCTTTTAGGGGATCAAATGAATTCATTTAAAATTTATTTTTTGTAAGTATGTAGTCCATGTTACAAGCTTCCCAAAAAGTATATTTTTAAATAAATGTAATTTTATTATTATATTTATTTTTTATTTCTTGTGAATGTAGGTTTTTCAATAAAAATCAAGCTCTTTGTTCTACACATGTGGAAAAATAGTCGATTATCAAAAAAAAATTGAAAAATATTAATGCACTAGATATTGAAGTCCTTGATCCAACAAAAAAAATTGAATTTTGATACATACAAAAAAAAGTTATGTTGTATACAGTCTACCTATGTCTGAATTGTAATTGGTTTGACTTCGAAACTTGATTAAAGAAAAGAAAAAAACAATAAAACACTATGAAACTAGATGAAAGCGCTAGATATCATAGTTACAAATCTAAATTCGAAAAAATTAGAATTTTATCTTTCATGGAAAAAAAGTTATGTTGTATACGATGAGCATCACTCCTTAAAAATGGTGTTTACTAAAAAAAACTAGTTTTCGAAGGAGATGGAAAAAGAAGTGCAATATGATTCCAAAAATTTTGAAAAAAATATATTTAGACTCTATAAACAAAATGCCACAAATCACTAGTTTGCATCATCTTCAAATTCCTCACGATTTAGCTGCTATAGGTGTTTGAAAGAGAAGATTTAGTTAGAAAATATCAGTTCAATGTCCAGTTTGGCCAAAAATTGTAAACCAATATTGTGGGATAGATAGCATAAAGATTGACGTCCCATGTAACTTCATTTTTCATCATTTTATTAACAACTAAATTCTAGTGTCAATTTATAAAAAATATATATTCAAATAATTTTATTTTTTTCAAAAAAATACAAGCATAAAATATACTAAAAATACACATTTTATTAGTTTGCATCATTTCAAAATTCAAAACATATATGCCACTTTTTAGTGATTCAAGTTTAAAATTTGGATCAATGTTGGTTGTTTCCTTTATAAAAGTGTGACATGGCTTTGTACCTTTACCCAGTAACCTTTTAGTTGCATATATTGGTAGGGTAAGCCTTGTTACACAACTTGGTCAATGTGCCCTTACATGTTGGTGGGAATTTGTCACATGATTATCATTTGAGCTTTATATTTTTGAGCTACCTCCTCTTTTTTCAAAATTTTAATAACTTTCTAGGTAATTTCATCTTTGTCTATGATTCCTTCAATAATTAGTTTGTCTTTAGCAAAGTAGATAAATTTTCAATTACCACTTTTATATTTACAATATTTGGAGATATGTTATTAATGAATTCATCAAATTTTGCCTACACTTCTCAACCCTATGCGGTTGATGCATCAGTGAACTCTAAGGTAGAATTAATTCCATTGGTGGCATATATTGTATTGTTCTGATATTACTTTCTTACAACCTTGATCAAGTCTAGTGAACTTTATTGTTGCTTCTACTCTTGAATTTGGTTTCCAAGGTGCTAGTTTATTGCTTAAACAACATTACTCTTATTTCTTGCACATTAATTTTTAGCTTTAGCTTGCAGATCTTAGAAAACTATGAGTAGATCAATTCCTCTTTCTTTCCTCCTATATACATGAGTACCACTTAGAATATAGACGTCGATACTCTTAGGTGGAGGATGAGGGTGGCATCCAAAATTAAAAAGAAATGTCTATAATTGTATAGTCTAATCCTTGGTGATGAGTCCTTACTAGTTGCATGGGATTGGATCACGAGGCTATTTTTAAAAAAATATATAATAAATATGTATCTACTATTAAATGGTGGCTTCGACCTAAGCTATGAAGACAACATCCAAAGCATGAAATTATAAGAGCCAAACTCAAATGCCAAATCAAGTGAACTCAAAGGCTAAGTCAAATCAAAGAAAAATACTCTACTAAACTTGAGATATCACACTTCTTATCAATCCATTTCTATTTTAATCCACCTCATAAATCATTATTGGGCTAGTAATATATTTGAATGCACTCTATTACTTTTCTTCAAGTATCCATGGCCTAAGTATGAGAATTCCTCTTGGGATACCCCTTCCACATTTTCCATTTCTCAATCCTTACATGAATATATCTTTCCCATTATCCCTTAAATCCAAGGTTGACATCAAATAAATCTCCAAACAATTTATAGCAATCCACCTACACCTTTTCTCCCCTCTACACACCCTACACCATTACACATCTTTCTTATTTGACACTACAAGTTGTATACCAAAGACAAACATAGGCAACCCTCTTGTTCATCTTGATGTGTAAGCCTAAGATCACATTATTGGAACCTATTGATCGAATTTTCATATTAATTATGCACTTAAGGACTTGTTAGTTTCAAATTTTTTGGTTAATCTCTTGTCTTCTATTTTCAATAACCTTTTTTGTGTTCTATCATTTTCTTTGTTCTATTCACCTTGTTATTATCGAGTCTTTCTTCCTTTTTGTTTCTTAGTTTTTACTATTCACTTATATTATTATTCTTTATTTGCCTCTTTTACATTTGATGTTGCATTGTGCTTTCAATTGTACCCCATCTTGTGTAGTGTCCCTTTTTCAATACATTCCAATATTCTTGGAAATTTCCAAGATTATTAGAGAGTTTTGACTTTATCAAAATAGTTTTTTGACAACGGTAGAATGTTCTAGAAGTCAAAATGAATACAATGGTTTTTTCGAGTGAAAATCTAACTTTTAGGGAGCATTTCACACTTTTTGGATATTTTCAACATCTTAGGAGAGTACCAACTTTCTTAAGACCTTAGGGTGTGTGAATAAAAGTAATAAAATGATTAATTTAAGTTGTCTTAAATTATAAATGAAACTTATGTTTATTTTATTTATTTCAAAGAAGGATGACCTACATCATAAAATGTTTCTAAAAGGGGGCCTAAAAGTGTTAGCACTGGGCATGGGGTACAAGTGACATTGAAATGAAGAATAAAAAGTGATATTTAATCAAATGTCTTCAGAAAAAGTCACTTTATTTTATTAAGGAAAAATGTTTTTTTGAAAAAAGTAATAAAAAACACCTTTTGGAAAAAGCAATGAAAAAGAAACACTTTTTCAAAAATAAATAAATAAAAAAGAAGCAAAAAAGAAAAAAAATGAAAACTAAAATAGCTCTAAAAAAGTTATTAAAGGTTGGGTCTTAAGAAGAAGGGTTACTGAGTTATTTTTCATTTTCATTTGCTTTGAGCAAGAACTTGAGTTCATATTTCTTGAGGATGAAAACCCTCTTGGAATACTAGTTTCAGGGATAAAAATCCTCCTAGCTAGATATGGTGATTTCACCTTGAGATCACATTGGCACTACAAACTGAGTTCTCTCTATGTGTTTGGTAAAATGGAAATATTTGATGTACATTGAGGAATTTTTTATTGCTAATTATTATTGATGCAATTTTGTTGAATATTATAACATGGTATAGGAGGTTTTTTAAGGTTTTTGTGTGTTGTACCTATTGTACTTGTACCAACAACCATAATACTCTATTTTTAGACATGTAGTAGTACATTATACCTAACTAGTCTAATCTACATCGATTCTAAGGAGAAAGAAGGATGTTTTTAGTTTTATTTTAGTTTGGTTGTTTTAGTAGTATTTTAGTTTAGTTGTGTTAGTATGCATTTAAGTAGTGGTTATAGTTGTGTGGGTGGTGTTTCTAGTGTGTCATCAACAGTGTATCGGTTTGATTTTTGTGATAACATTGTTCTTATTAGCATATATTCATCTTCATTTAGAATTATAGAGTTCCTTCAAAAATTGTGAGCTCATATTCCTTTGCTATATGGTTTTATGAGCTAATTCATTATGTTGCTATGATCAAACATGATACTACAATTGATTACAATCTATTTTCTTATCTTTTTCATACTATAATTTATTTCCTAACTACTTTGTAAACTTTGGATGGTAATATCACTAAAGAGTTATTATTTGCATGCATTTCATATTATAGGGTTGGTCAACTTATTGCTAGTTATTATAGTATTATTGTATATCCCATTTAACATTGAACAAGCTAGCATTATTGACCATTTTGGTCTAAGTCAATATTAGAAATTTTGCAAGTGGCTTGAATTGCATTCATGTAGTCCATCAAAGAGGTGTTGATTAGG
>VDFB02139313.1:0-63867 GCA_007258455.2 Sequoia sempervirens | reverse complement strand
CACAGTGTAATTTCACCTTTGTGATCCTGCCAGGATGATTGGTTTCAGTTCCATATCTTCTATGCAGTGAGTGGATTCACAATATGTATAATAATGCATTGCAAACCATCCCTAGAAAGAAAATTGTTTCAGCTCTCATGAGCTGTGAGAAATAATTGTTTTTCTGTCAAAGAGTGCATTATCAGTGATAACCAACACTCTCTTTGATTGAGGGGAGGAAATCCATTCCCATAGAGAATACCAATACTGTAGATAATCCTTGCAATGCTTTCAACGAAATATGGCATAGTAAGTGGATCACAGGACCATTTGGATCAGCCTTTCCAACTGAGCTAAGTTTAGCAGGAGGTTAGAGGACCACAAGATGCTGGAGAATAACTTCCAGCCTTGAGTTTGCTGCTAACTCGAAAATTGGAGTAATTGCTTTATTAGCAAATTTGGTTTAATAAAAAAAAAGGTTTCAGTAAGTCTTAGACCTACTGAAGACGAAGTTAATTGCCAGCTAAGGACAATCTCGCATGAAGAAATTGTGGAAGCCCATGCTACACTTGTTGTGAATAGTAGAGTTTGTCCCTATCCACAAGGTGTTGTTGATAGTTGTACGTGTCCATGTTCTCAACCATGAAGAAGGATAGTATATGTGTTTCTATCTAAAATAGTTGTAATATCTTGGATAGATAAATGTGTCCCTGTACTCAGTTGAGAAATTTGGTGAGGCCATTTCCACTGAGGTGAACAGTTGAGGGTGTCCCTGTTCACGATGATGTAAGTATATGGAATTCTGTGTTTGTCCCAGTTCACATGAAAACTATTCTCTCCAAGCCTCAGGATGATGATGTAATAAGGGTGAATGTTGGCATTTATATTATGCCATAGTATATATGTTATACTTTGTGAAATATATAATTAGTTGGCTTGTTTAGTTAGTGAGATAGGATAATATAATTATTATTGAATCATATCTGTTAGAGATTGTTATGTGCTAGTCTATCCTAGCAAGTTGCTTACATACAATAAGTTTTGGTTAAGTGGGGTGGTTTGCTTAAATTTGTTTGAACAGTTAGGCACAAAATGCGAAAGGGGTGAAAACAAGTGCAATTCCTACCAGACTTTTGGAGAAAAGTTGCCTTCCAGACATTACTACTGTCTGTGTAGGTCCACTGGTTATTTGTGCTACTCCCAATGTCACCCTTCATAAATGGTCTACTTTCTTGATCTTCCTTGAGAAATTTGGGTTTGTCAAGGCATTATTATAGAAAATAACAGTCACAAGATCAAATCTTCTACAAGCTAAACTCAAAAAGACACAGGAGTGCTAATGAAAAAGATTCACCTAAAAATTTTATTGAGAATCTCTTGAGAATTAGTTTACAATATTCATGCTCCATATCTTGTATGTTATGAACCATGAAACTTGTGTCTTATTATAATAAGACTAATTAATAGAAAGGATTTTAATTAAAGCCTTTTCAAGTCAAGGTCACAATCAAAACTTGAGATTGTGATAAAGCAAACCCATGTTGAAAGCAATTTATAAACAAAACAAAAAAATACATGTGCATAATTAATTAAATAATAATAACAATTTACATATGTTAACATCCTCTTATGTAATCAAGTAGGATAAGAGGGATGGGAAGGCCAATTAAATGCTATATTGAAACCTTAATGAAAACTCTCCTCTCCTAAAAATGGCCTCAAATGATCAAACTTATAAAGCAAACAAAAAAATTTAATAAAAATCGTTATCAAGTTAAGATTGAACTCAACTTGAAATATAGATAAGAACAAACTTATTTTGAAGGCAATTTAAAATCTAAAAATATGAAAGCATAATTATGTCATATCCCCCTAGGACTCGTAATTTTCTAGCATGACCCCTAGCCCCGTGGTAATTTGGACTAGGGGAGGATTTATGACCCTATTATGATAAATGAACTTTTATAAGTTTGATGATTATGTTTTGAACATGCTACTATTAATTGATATATGCATAACTTTGTCATGTTTGATTAAATTTAAATGCTTGATTTTTATTTATACTGACTCAGACTAATGACTCGGTTGGTGGACTTGTGTGAGGTTTGTTGTTGGATGCAGGTGCCATGGATGCAAGATGAGGTGGATTCTGTGGTACAGTGATGAGAGATGGGTAAACTTAGAGCCAGACCCCAATGACGAACTCTATAGGTTAACTTCGCCTTAACCTAAGGTTTACTTGATTTAGGAAAGAGTTAGAAATGTGGTTAGTTGATCTTAATAGTCGAACATGCAAGGTTATCTAAAGAGCATTCCACAACCATGAATTTAGTTCTCAGGGATATTAGATTCTCTTGTAACCTCACAATGTTAGGCATTGAGGCTATTGCCACCATCTATTTGGAAGACATGAATGCTAGTTAAATTATTATAGCCATTAAAATATTGTTGATAATGTAGATTTATGGATAAATGTGTATAAAAAATAAATATAATATTTATTAATCCTGCACAAACAACTAATAAATAACAACGAAATAAAATACAATTAAATAGAAATCTCTATAAATAATAACTAAAACTAAATAAATAAATGAAAATTTAAAACAAAAAGCAAATATGTCTGTGGAATGGCTAAAGGATTGGACAGCCTGCCCCATTTGGTACACAAAAATTTTAAAAGTAAATTTTACAAAAATATAAAGCTAAAAAACCGTAAAAATCTAAAAGGGGAAGCATTGTCATTCCAAGTGCAGCACATTGTATTTACTTTTTTAAAAATTTCTTTCCTTTAGTTTGCTTATGTTATTTTAATATCCATCCCCAAATATTGGCTAACTTTTTGCTGTCCATGAAACTTTACCCCCCTATCCAAGAAACTCAAAGAAACACTAGTAAAATTTGATACCTATTTCAAAGTCTTGTGGGAACTGAAAGCATACATTAGAACAAGTCCCTTCACCTGCTAGTATATTGGAAATTTAGCTATAGCTGTGTCTCAGTTGAATAAAGGAAAAATATTGCAATGCATTTGAATAAGCCCTTCACCACCTTTGCATCGTCCTTGAATCTTTAGGTTCAAAGAATGTTGAATTTAAATAGTATTCAGTTTAACAATATACTACATATCATTCTCTAACCTTGATTTTATTGCCTCCTTTTCTCGACATTGTTATAAGCCATACTTTTTCACCATCAACCATTCTCAACATTTTTACCAATGGCTCCTAAATTTGCACAATCTTCTATATGATTATTCAAAAGGGCTCACAAGAAACAAGATGCAAAATGTTTGGCCCTCATGTGATTAAAAAACATAGATTCTACCCGTGCAGATAAAAAAAATCATTTCAGGTTGAAACCTAGTCACACTCGGTCACTAAAGCCCTTGTGTTATTTAAAACCCTGGTGTGATTGTGTATTTATATGGTGATAGACCTTCCCCTCACTATTGTTGAAATGACCACCCAAAGAAGTTTGTCAATTACACAGATTCTACCCATATCATGAAATGCATGGGCTCCAAAACAAGGTAGAGAACCTCTCCGTCAAAAACCTACCCTTTTGTGATACAATAATCTGCATCATATATTGTGGCCCAACCTTGTTCACAACTTTGACAAATAGAACAAGAAGCATATGCTATGTATTGAAATTTCTTTAGTTAGATGCATCCATAGATTTAAGGACCATACCATTGCCTTCCATTATATTTGTCCATCCATTACACATAATTGTACAACTTGTCCTTGCCCATTTTTTGTGACACTTAACGAGTACATTAGTAACATCTTGCACTATTTCTTTTCACGTATCAACCTTGAGGCATTTGTATGAAAGGGCTTCCAAACCAAGATAAGCAATGATCATTGTATCAATAATTGCTTGCCAATAGAAAGACCTTGAAACATTGAAAGAGATGCTAGACCATTATTGAAAATTGGCTATTCCTAGCATGTGCACATACATTTGTTTTTCCATTACGATGTGCTTTTCAAAGTTGTTTTAGTCCAACAATGATATAGGTCACAAAAGAAAATCCACACTACCTCTGCCAATATTAATTTTTTTTGGAAAAAATTAGCTATATATACATCTATATGATGCTGCACACATCATAATGTATAGGTCCTTCCTCCTAGTTTAGAAATCTATTGAAATTAAATGACCTTGCCAATGATCTGCCATTAGTCCCTACATTTTGTTAGTTTTTGTGATCAGATTAGTGCACAGAAATTTAATTCAAAAATCAGACACAAGACACAGCAGATACCCTGGGAAAAACCCTCCTCTTGAGGGAGAAAAACCCAGCAACAATTATATCTCTTATATATATGAGCAATGGCAACAAGTTACATTACAATGAGGCCACACACAAGGCCAAAGATCAGCACCAGCAATGGCTGTAACACAAACTAATAGTCTGATCTTCAATCTGCACTTGAATAAACTCTCAATCTGCTCCCATATTAATTCACACTATTCTTCTTGAAGAGCTCGCACTTAATGGAGAAGGAGATCGAACTTGCTTGATCATAAAATGAAGGAGAAATGACCTTGTATAAATACACAAATAATAGAGAGGTCGCATCTCTTCATGTACAAGGTCGGCCACAAGAGAGTATTATAGTTACAATTAATAATTACAAAATACAAGGAAGGTCGGCCAAGAAAAAATGTAATGTTGCCAAGTGAAGCGCCTCTTCACTTAATTATCCCAATAAAATAAATAGCCAAAGGCTATATACAATTTTATGTCTTCACTTGTGGCTGGAAGGATGAGCCCGAAGCTGCTAAAACATCAACACTCCCTCTCAGCTAGGGAGAAATACTTCCAGCTGCATAAGACATATCACCTCATCGTGATGTCTAACACAATGGCTACAACCATATGTGGAAAAGAGGAATATCACCTCATCGTGATATCAGATATCACCTCAACGTGATATCAACCATAATGGCTACAACCATGTATGGCATGTACAAGTGTTCATCACTTACGTGATGTTGTCACCTCAACATGACTTTCACCATGGCTCTCCCAGAGGGTGAAACACAAGTACAAGAAAATCATCACGGACTCTCTCACATGATGTTGCCATGGAGTCACACACATGACATCCACCATGGCTCTCCCAAAGGGTGGAAACAAGGGCTTTCACCTCAAATCTCAAAGAGAAATGCATTAACAAGGGCTTGCACCTCAAATCTCTCTCAAAAAGAAATGCATTAACAAGGGATTTCACCTCGAACTTTTCTCACAGAGAAGAACTCATTAATCAAGGGATTTCACCTCGAACTTCTCTCACAGAGAAGAACTCATTATAGAGGATCACTAATACTGAGACTCTTTCTCAGTTAAGGTTGGATTCTCCACCATACCAAGCTTATCTCAAAAGTACACAAACTTTATTCTGGAGAGAGACTTGGTGAGAATGTATGTTGTCTGCTCATCAGTGTTGATATACCTCAACTATATAGCCTTCCTCAATACCATATCTCTAATATAGTGGTATTTTATCTCAACATGCTTGGTTCTGTCATGAAACACAGGATTGACAGAAAGCTTTACACAACTCTAGTTATCACAATGGATGATAGTAGGCTCCATCGTTTGTCCAAACAATCCTGCAAGGAGCTTACGAAGCCACACTGATTCCCGAGCTGCCACACAAGCTGCAATATACTCGGCCTCTGCTATACTCAATGCTACAGATGACTGCTTCCTGCTGCACTAGGATATCATCGCAGACCTCAAACTGAAGCAACATCCAAAGGTGCTCTTCCGATCAATGACACACCCTGCCCAATCAGAATTAGTATAACCATGCAACTTCAAATCCACACTTGAAAAATATCTCAGCCCATATCCAACTGTGCCACGCAAGTATCTCAGGATATGTTTTGCTGCAACTAGATGAACTGACTAAGTGCACTCACTGCATAGTAGATATCTGGTCTAGTATTGACTAGATACATCAACGATCCAATCAACTATGTATATAGAGGATCCACCAGATTTGAACTAGCTGCAACCTCCTTAAACATCTTCTTCAGGTTCAGTAGGCTCCCTCTGAATCTTCAAGTACTTGCATCAACCTTCTAACCTCTCGTCCAAGATTGCCTGCAACGCTTGCCTTAGATAAATGTTTTCTAGTGCACACCTTTGGTACTGTAGAGAGTTTAGGGTTGACCTCCTCGACCTCATTGCAGACCACTCTATTCTGAATAGGTTTGCGGAGCTACCAAAAACAAGTCCAGATGACAGTTTTGAGCAATTCTAATCTCAGCAGCTGGAGGGATCCTCTAAGGGTTTAGCACCTAGCCTTGCAATATAGTAATCTTCACTTCTTCTCAGTGAGTTACAAAGCTCCCTCTTGATCCTTGCTTTAGAGATTGCAAAGAAGTCTTCTAGAAGTGAACTCCCTCTAGCCACCAACTCAGTCTTATGGCTGCAAGTTGTGATTTCACGCTTGATCATTTCTTTGGTCGGCATGACTTCCTCACAAGATGCCTCAAGCTTTTCATCACTAAACAATCTCTCATCACCTTCTTGTTCCTAGATCTATCCTGGAAGCATTTTAGAGAGAGATTACTAACAGTTCATAATTATCCAAAGAAATATCAATTCTAGAATTATATAAGGTTTACTATTTCAAGTTATAGCATGAATACATAAGAATTTATGAACAATATTAAAACATAAATAAATAAATCAACCTATACGAGAAATATATCAAAAGATCATAATGAAGGGATAAAGAAACTTATCTTTATTGAATTTTGATATAACTCTTCCTTCCATCTTTTACTCCTCTCGAGAGTGCTAAACTCAGCACAACAAAAGATAATCTGCACAACTACAGATTTCTTGAATGCATTATGCAATTAGCATGTAGAACCAACTCTCTCCAAGAGTTCAAGGCTCTATCACAGTTCATGCATTAGAGAATGATATCAATGTGACCAACTAATCATTATCGAAATTGCAATTCTCTTTTTATTTCAGAGTCACACTCAGAAACCTTCACAATGTAATGTCCCCTGCTAATTCCGATGTAGATTTTTAGTTGTAGCACTTGGACATTTCGTCAAACACTTGGTGGTAAACTCTTTAGCTGTTGTTGAATGACTTTTGTTCTGTTTTGTCTTCTTGTCTTGGTTTGTGTGATGATCAAATGCACAAAAAGACTTGTCTAAAATGCCCAATGAACTGAAAATGCATTACAAGGTAATTCTATGCCCCTTTCAAGATATATGATGACTGAAACTTGTGAAGTATGCAGTTACAGTAATCTAGGCATTCTGACAAATAGTTTGTAATCAACCCCAAGCTCCTTTATATTGCTAAGTTGAAATGCATGAACAATTGATTTGAACTTCCAGCTGATTACAAGCCTATCACTAACACTTCTAATCATAAATTGTATATGCCAACAAGGATACAATGATGGCAGCAACTCTCCTGATGTTATTGTGAAAATGCAAATGCAAATACAGAAGCAGCTGTGTATGACAGCAATGCAATGTTTTACATCAATATTTCATTGCTAATTCCCAAATATGAGAAATGTCTTGCAAACTTGACAGTATTTGTTCAAAATCACATGACAACCCAGAGATACCCTTTATGATATGCAATTGATTATGATCAAACTACAAAGCATAGGCAATATCCAATACAACTAATTCTAAAATGCTATGCCAATCATTGAAGAAGAACCTGGATCGATGACCACTTAAGACTGTGTTGACATCCCTCCAGACAATGACGTCAATGCTTCCCAAGCTTCTCCAGCAGTTTGAATGTACCTCCAGACAATTTTGGACTGTCTCTCTGTGAGTGAACTCCCAGACATCTCTCTCCAGTGCACCTCGATCTTCTACAATACCGTTTCCTTGAAGATGGTAGATTTGAAATCTTCCAACAATATTCAAAATCACACCGAGTCCTGTAGCGGCGTCTTCTTATCTGATATTTCAATTATCACTTAAATTCTTATAACAATACTGGCCCCAACTATTATATCGACTTCCTCCAAATAATATATCGATTAAATGAATATATAATTTTCCTTTGAAACTTAATCACTTCCTCAGATATGCCACTATCACTTGTCTAGTCTTGCCGCATAAGACAAAGCTCCTTGGCGTGACCTGCTAACTAGATTTGTCTCTTATATCTTGACTTTACCTACAGACGTATTGGCTTTCCTCCCCAAAACGACCTCCTTTGTGTCTCTTTCTCCTTATTGCTTTCTCTATATCTCTTTGTTCTGGGCGTAATCTCTCTAGAGCCCTCTTATCCACTTCCCCCCAGTTATCCTTGATGCCTTCCAAGCACATGAAAAAAGTATTGCACTCAAATATATTGCCTCCAATTACCTTACATTCACGGCTTCAAGGGATACCGAGCACACACATATGAGTGGTATCGCTGCCGCCTGATGCCTTCGTGAGATTCCCGCTATTATGATATTGGACTAGGCACTACAGATCAGAACTCCCAACAAGTGCGGGTAGAGTGTGATGACCAGTTCGCCTTGAGGGAGTGTAGGAACAGTGCGGCTAGAGCCTACAAGTCGGCCTGATCATCTAAGGAAATTGCTTCCTTCGTGTGCAAGGGCTCGGTTCAACAATGGCAGTCGAATCTTATGAAACAACTAAGTTAGCTTCACACGATATGCAAAGAACATGAACCACGGTTACAGGTAGGGGCGACGTCCAGCCTACACCAAATCCTTGGAGGTTTCCGTCTCTAACGATTCAAACAAACTTCAAGATTACTGGCACAGCTGCTTACAAATCTTATCAGGATCTTCCTTATACCCGCTCTGATACCATGTTAGTTTTTGTGATCAGATTAGTGCACAGAAATTTAATTCAAAAATCAGACACAAGACACAGCAGATACCCTGGGAAAAAACCCTCCTCTTGAGGGAGAAAAACCTAGCAACAATTATATCTCTTATATATAGGAGCAATGGCAACAAGTTACATTACAATGAGGCCACACACAAGGCCAAAGATCAGCACCAGCGATGGTTGTAACACAAACTAATAGTCTGATCTTCAATCTGCACTCAAATAAACTCTCAATCTGCTCCCATATTAATTCACACTATTCTTCTTGAAGAGCTCGCACTTAATGGAGAAGGAGATCGAACTTGCTTGATCATAAAATGAAGGAGAAATGACCATGTATAAATACACAAATAATAGAGAGGTCGCACCTCTTCATGTACAAGGTCGGCCACAAGAGAGTATTATAATTACAATTAATAATTACAAAATACAAGGAAGGTCGGCCAAGAAAAAATGTAATGTTGCCAAGTGAAGCGCCTCTTCACTTAATTATCTCAATAAAATAAATAGCTGAAGGCTATATGCAATTTTATGTCTTCACTTGTGGCTGGAAGGATGAGCCCGAAGCTGCTAAAACATCAACACATTTATCACTTTGCTTTCCACAAAGGCCTCAAGAGCTATGTTCCTTGAGGATGCATCCCTTATGTTTTTTCAAGTGTACCTGTCCCAAGGATGTAGGGATGGGAAGGGTGACATTGGCCATCCCCTACAATGTGAAAGCATTTTAATAAAGAAAAGGTGTAATTTTTTTTTTAAAACTGTACTTTTTTTGTGGGTCCCCCCACCATTCTTAGCCCTAAAGCAACAAAAAAGGCCTCCCTATCTCATTCTAACTCATTTTTACATGCCAAAAAAAATTGCAGCCAAGTTGGAACCCAAAAAAATTATTGAGTAGAGTTTGAAGTTGGAACTAGAAAAATCAGCAATAGTGAGCAATGAGTGTGGTAGCAAGAGAAGTGGAAGAGGTAAGTAATTCTTCATTTCTTTTTCTGTTTTTTTTCTACTTTCTCTTAATGTTTAAAGGAAAAAATCTAGAAATGTATGATTTTTTTTTCTATTTTCAATTTGCACTTGCATTATTGTTTCACAAAACAACATGAGCAAAAGCAATGAGAGTAGTGAACATAAGATAAAAGAAAGAAATAAAAATTAAAAAGTGAAAGTTTCAAGCTAAGTCACCAAATTGGCTTCTATTATTCTCCTATTGCCTCAGTATCATTTTGGCATTGTCAAATTTGGATTCCAATGTGTTTCGGGATTTTTCGCAACTTGGGGTGGAATAATTAAATTATTCACTTCAATTATAATGTTTATTATTATTTTTAATAACTTAAGTGTAATATCTTTTCGAAAAGGTATTTTAATTCCTCATTTGGATGGCTAGGAGGAATAAGGAGGTCTTGCACATGAAAAAGGTTTAATTTAATTTTAGAAGGGAATTTGATGGAAAAGGTGAATTAATTAATTATTTTAAATTGGAGTTTTCCCTCTCAAACTCTATATAAGAATGCATTGGGGCTCATTGTTGGTTATGCTGAAGAATGATAATGTTATGCTATTGAAATGGCTTTGGTTCTCTACAATCTTTGAGGACGAAATCCCTCATAGATTTTTAGTTTCAGAATTGCAAGATATTCCCTAACTAGACTAGACATGATTTCAAACAAGAGTACTCTATATAAGGAGGCATTGGGGCTCATTGTTGGTTATGTTGAAGAATGATAATGTTATGCTACTGAAATAGCTTTGGTTCTCTACAATCTTTGAGGATGAAATCCCTCATAGATTTATAGTATCGGAATTGCAAGATATTCCCTAGCTAGATTGGGTGTGATTCCAGCCAGGAGTCACCATTGGAGCTAATTGAAGTTTCCATTTTATTGGCTTTCCAGCAATGGAATATTTTGATGTGTTTTAAATTTGCATTTGGTATTCTTGCAGTTTTGAAGAAGATGATGAGAGTTTTTCTTGTTGGGTGACTGAGGAGGCTTCCTGCTGGCCGTACCATTCATTCCTAGTCTTGGTTGTACATCTCTTGGCAAATGAAAAGTTTGTGCAAATTCATTTATCCTTCTTGTTCATTTCAAGATATTTTGAGCAAGTTGTCATCATTGGAGGTCATACCATAGCCTCTTGTTGGTTGTACATGCTCCAAGAGGGTGGCGTGAGAGTTTAGGGGCTAAAGCGGCTAGTTTGTGGGAACTTTAACATCATTTTTGGTGGTGCCCTGACCCAAGTTTGGTCTTTCAAACCTATTTGCAGTGAAATAAGGAAGTTTGAATGGAGATTGGATGCCATTATGTTAGCCACCCCTATTTTCTAGTATGATATTATTGCTAACTAGGTAAATCTGAGATGAATATCAAACCTATATGTTGTTGTTTCCAAGCATTTTGAGGGTTGTTTGTAGAGTGCAATATGTCTCCAGTTGTTGGGCATCAATCAACTTGAGGTGTCCTTCTAGAATGACATTTTGAATGATTTCGGGTGGCTCTTTGACCTACAGCAGAGGAGTAACAGACCTGCAACCATCCATTCAAATCAGCTTTGTTCATACCAGCACTCTTACCTCTAGGTATACTACATTGGTTATTATTTTGGTGATTGTTCTAATGTTGGGGTTGACATTTATCATTGTTACAGCAATTATTTTATGCCCATGCCATCACATTCCATGTAGCACATTCTCCTCCAAACAAATGTTCAAAGATGTAGTTTTTGTTCGTCCCTCATTCACCCCACCTAGAGAACATAAACTATGCACTACCCTCCTTGACAAACAATATTCTAAGGTAAATTTGGTGATAAAAGACATGAGGCAAACTTGGATAAGGACAGAGTGCTTTGTTATCATGGATGGGTGGACCGATAGTAGACATTGACCACTCATCAACATCATATTCACATGTTCAACTAGCTCTTATTTTATTAGAGCTATTTGTTGGAATAAGTTTGTCATTGATGTCAAGGTTGAGCTGTGTGCTTATGTGCTTGACCTGCTTGACCTGCTTCACCTGCCTGGGTGTCTGCTTGAGCTACCTGGGTGCCTGGGTGTCTATTTGAGCTACCTGGCTGTATGCTTCAGCTGGTTGCTTGTCTACATCAGCTTGTTGTTAGCTTTTTTGTAAGCACGTCTTGTCAGCAGTTTGAAAAGTCTTTGCCACTTCAGCTGTTGAAAAATCAATTTGGTCAAGAGGTCGAATCTTTTGTTCATGACTATGAGGACATGTTTATTTAAGGATATATATAGTGTCTTCTTCTTATTGTGGCATATCATATGGACATGGAAGGTGATTATTTCTGGCTGTGATACTTCCATCTTTTGAGACGGCTTATGCTTGTGACAGCTGGCTTCTCCAAATTTAGGCAACAACTTCTATTTGGTGTGAATATTTATTTGGAGCGAAATTTAAATGTATCTGCTGAGTCATGCTCTTTAATAAGCTTATGTGGTCTTCAAATATAAAAATCGTGTGCTTCAAAGGGAGAGTTCATGTATTGAAGAATAATATATGCAATTTGTTAAGCATTCTTATGGTATGGTGGCTCAGTTTTTGGTTGACAGGTGTCATTGATAATGAGCTGAAAGAGTCAGGAGGACGTGGAGCCTGGTTTGAATTTTTTCAAACTTCCTTTCTTTAGAGCATAGGTTTCTGATGGAGATTCTATGTTTGGGAGGCAATATTTTTTAATTGTGAATGGCTCCTCTATTATTAGCTGCAACTTCACTATGTGCGTCGGTTTCTAACATTATTCATATGTCAGAATTAAAAAGAGAGGACATGATTTATGCTGAGATGTGTTGACCAAAACTAAGGAAATTATTCAATCTGTTTGAAATTCAATTTCCTCTAATTATGACAGCTCAATTTATTATGTAAGGCAGTTAAGTTATTAAAATCGCTTCTCCTCAGGCGACTAATATTTACGGGTCTTTGTTTGTCTAAGATGGCTTAGTAAATGTTTCATGAGACGACATTCTTAAAAATCACATTCATTTGTTCTTGTATGGTTTTCGAATATTTTCTCATGGCAAGCTTTATTCCAAGTGATTTTATTACTTCTGTGCATGGTCATCGTTGTTGACTCCACCTTTTATCTAAGATGTTTTTGAAGAAGGCAGAAAAAATTTCTCCTGGCGTCAGTTTTCATGGAGTCGTGCTCTCTAATTTTGAATTTGCCAGATTTATATGATACGGCAGTAGTGGTGAAAGTCAAACGATTCCATTTATTCGATCAACTTTATATCCTTTTTGGCATATAAATGGTATGGGAGACGTTTCATGTAACACATGAATCTTTCTATGGTGCTATCGCATTCTATTCATGGGTGTTCATTCTATTTGAAGAACCTCCAATGATGAAAGACATGTATGATTATGGCTCGAGCAGTTAAGGTGTATTTTTCCTTCAGGAATGTAGTGGATGCCTACGTTTTGAGTAGTGGAGACATCTTCAAAAATTAGTGCCTCAGAAAATTCTTAATTGGGCGTTTTTATTATATCCTGAGACGTGGAGTAATGGCTATTGATTGAGGCACTGAAAATGCTGATTAAATCGAATAAGGTTATTGGGTCTTTTTAGGATGTGACGGTTTTCATGAGTGAGTCTACATATGCATATATGATGCCGGTTTCTACAGTGGATTGGATTCTCTTGGTTCGACTCTATTCTATTTGAACCTGAATGGTGCATGGAGAAGCGTTTAGTCTTGGGTATAACTAGCGGTGTTGTGCTTAATCTCCTTTTTGAAGACATTTATTAGTTTCTGCTCAGAAAACAAGATGACTTAGAAAAGAGTTTGGTCAGCAAGTTGAAATAGTGATGAATTTATCTCTGACGGTTTATGAATGACAAATGCTTCATCTATTTGTAGCTGGTCCTTGTGTGAGATGATATTTGCGTTTGGTTTTGGAGTTGGTTTTTGAAGATAGGCTGAAACAACTTCATTCTTGCATCGCATTAAAATGCAAACAATCTTTCATCATGTTTAGGATATGAGGTGGATGTGCTAAATCTGGGAATATATTTGTCTCCATGCAATTTGATGGGGATGGCTCCAAAAGATATATATTTTTGGTATTGAGTTTATTTCAGGTGTGTGATGTTATGCTGAAGCTATGAGCTGCTTGTATTAACCATCTGGAGTTACCTAGAAGTTTATCAGTTCTGAATGTTCATGATCTGAAGAGTGTTTTTGAGGAGTAGATGAAGTGAGTATGGTGATTCTTAGAACGAAGGAATGGTGAAAGCGCAAAGACATGAATTTTTATAAGCGTAGTCTTGTACCTGAACAATTCTGAAGACTATTTTCTTTGCTGCTGTAAAGATAGGGTGTGTTGCTTGACATTTAAGGATCGGTCTGTTATTTTTGCTTATAAAAATCTTAAGTTATTTTGTGAAGACCAGAAGTGATGTGCATTCAAATGTGCTGACATGGCTTAACTCTAGCATGAGCTGTGTGTAAGCTGAGGAGGCTTGCGAAGTCTTAACATAGTCTGCAAGAGTATGAGTTTTTGAATAGTATGCATAAACATCAAGAGATTGAGAGTGTGAAGTAATTGTTGCTTGTGTTTGCTGTATCTGAAGATGGTAAAGGTTCTGAAAAGGATGCTGGTTTGTTGAGGACGTATTATGAAGTTTCTACAGTCCTGTGTTGAAGTTTCTAATTTTGGACAGTGTGGATGTGAGCCTCACAGTTCATGTGGAGGCATTGCTTGAAACAGTGTTTTGCAGCTTAGTATTTGAAGTTTGGAGTTGGTGCTTCAGCCACTGGAGTTGGTGCTTCGGTGTTTTCAGAGTTGGTGCTTCGAAGGAGGGTTGGTGCTCTTGGTGGGTTGGTGCTCACTAAATACAGTCTGGAATTGGTGCTTCAGCCACTGGAGTTGGTCCTTCGGTATATTCGGAGTTGGTGCTTCGAAGGAGAGTTGGTGCTCTTGGTGGGTTGGTGCTCACTATATGTAATTTGGGTTGGTGCCCTTTGGAGATAAATAAAAGCAATATTTTGCCATGGTCTTTTACCCGAAAGTGTTTTCCACGTAATCCTGGTGTTTATCTTGTTAATGGTGTTTGATGATGCTTTTAATGTTCTGATTTCTTATTTACATGTTAAATTTGGTTTAAAGTTTTGAAATACTGATTCATCCCCCCCCCCTCCCCCGCACCCACCTCTCAGTATTTCCTATGTGCTCTTCCCTATTGATTGTTTTACAAAGCGCAAAGATGCAAACTTCCAATTTCATATTTTCGGAGATGCCATAGAAGAGGTTGGGGCCTCAAATGTTGTACAGGTGGTTTGTCACTGACTCGATGTGTGTGTGCAAATTAGCTGGCATGATGGTGGAGAGTGTTTACAAGCACCTTTTTCGACCCATGTCTTTTTCATGCATTGTTTGAAAAGACATAGGGAAGACAGATTGGGTGCACAAGTGGTGCAAGAAGCTAGAGATATTCAGATGTTCATTTGTAACCACCACACCTCACTTGCTCTCTTCAAGACTTTTTTGAAGAAGGAATTCCTCAAACCTGTTAAGACAAGGTATGTCAGTTTTTCATTTTCTTAGAGAAGATGCTTGAGGTGCAAGAGGATCTACAGTTGATGACGGTCAATTCAGAGCAAAGTGGATGGCCTACTACAAACACTACTAAAGAAAAAAGTATCAAACAAGGAATCCTTGATAATGATTGGAGGTTCACTATGAGGTTAGAAATTGTTGATTTTTAATAACTCGCTCGTTTTAATATTAAATTTCTAATTCTAAGTTTTTGATTCATCTTTTATGAAATTTTTATTTGCAAATTTGCTCTTTCATCTCAGTTGTTGTAGATGTCATTATATATGTTGATATGAACTCTCCTAGTCTTTAAAAGATTTATAAGACATTTGACAACATGCTTGGGCAGATGAAGCAAGCACTTTGTAACAATCTATGCCCCCACCACACTCATTCCCACAATACATACATTTCAATTTGTTTCATTTGAGCACAAGCTAGCATCAGCCTATGTGAAATCCCTTTCCTACTGTAATATTAGCTGCAACAATAAAAATATGCATAGGATTTTTTTAAATACCCTCATCAAGGTTCAAATTTTATATTTGATGTGAAGATTTAGAATACATCAAATAACAATAAGCAACCTTAATACTAAATTATATATTTTTTAGTTAAGAATCATTGTTACTGAAATATAAAAAATAAAACTAAAAGGATTAGAATTTAACTCGTAAATTTCAAATTCAATATAAAAAAATTTAAACCTACAAAAAATAACAAGAATAACATTCAACTCTTTTGTGTGGCTGCTGAATGTGTAACATAACAGAAAATGGCATCCCCTAGTGGAGGGGTTTAATCTCTAATTGTTTCCATAGGATGCCGCTACAAATATTTGATTTGTAAATGTCTTTCAGTCTACTTGTGCTCTTAATATTTTGCATATGCTGTAAAAAAGAAGCCAAAACAAGATAAAAGGTACATATTCACACAACCAAAGAAAACCTTTTATAAACTCACAAAAAACTTGCTAGTTATGAAAAGCTCAAATATTAATTGTGAATTATTGAATGGAAAGCAATTTTTTCCAAAAAAACAAATTTTATGTAATTTTTTCATAAAATACAAGCTTTATATAAATTGATGTTCCACTTCAATTTTGAATGGGAAACGGGGCGAGTGATGTCTGCAAATAAATATGAGTAATGCAGTATAAAGCATCATACAAATCAACAATCCCCATCTAAGCCCAAAATTACAGTGAATATCCCAATGGCAAGATGTTGAAGACAACTTGAGACCAGATGAAATTGTGGATTAATGAACTCTCCATCCAAAACCTATTGAAGATAAATGAGACCAGATTGTGGATCAATGAACTCTCCATCCAAAACCTATCTAAGACAAATGAGACCAAACAAAATTGTCGATCTAGTAATGCTTGACGCAAAACCATGGTGTTGGTACAAGACAAGACTAGCACTTCAAGTTCAAACCCCATTTTGAAACTAGGTCACTGGTGTAAACATAAGTAAACACCATAAAAATGGCATCAAACTGCTGTGACACAATGTCCTTAAACTATAGAAGGTCCATCACTCTGAGTGCAAGATAAGTTGAGCATTAGGTGAGATTGTTCAAAGTAGCAAGCATGCTGAATTGACATTGAAGCAAAGTTGTAAGATGCCTCCAAACAATGTTAAGAGTATTGACCATCAATCCATCCACATGGTAGATGGATTAAGGTAGTCATCCCTAATATTTTCCACTTCTTAGGTGTGATTGATGTTGCTTATCTCAAAGAAGGATTTAACCTTCTCAAAATATGGTCCATTTATTGCTCTTTTGTACATTGAAGGTTTGGATACAACTTTATTAAGGGTTTAACTTTAAATACTATCTCATTATTCCTAGTTAAGTATGGCAACAACATCAAGGTGCCATCCATGCTTACCAGTTCATGGTCTATTATGTCCACTCTTAAGATATGAATGCTGTATTGATCTACATTTGGGCTGATTGACTAAAAAGAAACCATGAGTGGCGTGCAAATAACACCATCAACTCACCGCATTTTTATTTATTAATCACAATATTAAGAACCAAATCTAACATTACAGAAGGCATTATTCACATTGGAAAAAGTATTTTGGCCAATAATGTCAAGTCTCGTTTGCAATCAATCTAAGTCTGTACATATTAGGTTTGTGTTTGTGTCTTCCCTGTTTCTATTTGTTGTGTGTTTACCCTTCCTGGTATGTCTTTTCTTCCAACACCACCCTTCCCTTCTTCCTGTCAGAATTTTGCACTTATCCATCCTATCATGCCTTCCGAATTTCACCCACCCTACTGTTATATCTGTCAGACTTCTCCATTCTGTCATGCCTGTTGCTCGACCCCCAATGCATTGTCCTTTAGTTGAGTCATGTTATGGCCAACCTCCGATCGTCAATATTTCTGCCTATATTTCTGCTTCCCTCCTAACTTCCCAGCACGTTTATCATTGTTTCCAAGTAGTCTATTTTTGGCACCATTATTTGTGGAATCTTTCCCCCCATGATCACTATTCAAATTTGAAGTTGCAGATGCGCATGGTGGCCGCCTATCCATTTGTGGAAGATACAAAAGAGCAAATATTTCATCCAGGATCATCACGTACACTTAATCAATTCCTTTTGGAATCCATTTTGACCATTCGTATTTGAGTGTAGGATTTCTAAGATGAAAACCCTAGCGATTTTGGAGGATGACCTCATACAAGGGTTGTATCTAAGCTTCATTGGACATGGAATTCAGCCACATTGTACTGATCCAAATTACCATTGCTGTTGGTGTGAATTTACTGTTGCAGTCATTAATATTGCAAAACTATTTGAATGTAATACAGCCATTAATGTAATATAACAGAGATGAAGATTTCATCTGTTATTTGTTGTTTGAAATGTAATGATATTGCTGATGCATAAACAGTAGTTTTAAATCTGAGTTATCTAAGATCTGATTGAATGCTAAGGGTGATAGTATTGTTAATTGAATAATAAGTGTTTATGGAAGGTTAAGAATCTGATTTGCACTATTATTTTGACCTGGGACATTACAAATAATTACATCAAATCAATTTTGGCATACTGCCCTTTGAATCTAGAATACATCAAATTTTTTAAAAGATGTTATATTTTATGTACCTTCATGAAATATTTAGTACCTTCATTGCAGTACCTCAAACAGAAGTTTACAATGGGGATAAAGAAGACTCACATGAAATAAAGAGCGACCGAACCAGCCTGCAAATGTACTTGGATTTAATAATCTGCATTAGGAAACGCAGGTAAATAAATTCCAGTAGCACTATATGCTCTTGTACTGTCACTTATTGCTACTCATTCATACCAGTATATAACAGCAATTTAAAAGATAGTACTGGCCATACTTACCTTCCTGCTTGACAATAGAAAAGAATCCGGGGATGCTGCAAAACTGTTCTTTCACTTAGGTCTTTGTCAAGCACGCTCATGAGTACTGGAACACTTGTGTAGAAGACATTGTAAGCCATCAAACTTACAGAATTGAAAAGACTGGTTCCAGAAAGACCTGATACAAAAGAAAAACTGCCCCACAAATTCCAGTGTCAACACTAAATACTTTATCTTCAAGTATAGAAAAACTCACATCAATTTAAGTTTCTTAGGAGACAACTAAAATTAATTTAGTGGCTATGAAAAAATGCAATATCGAACAGCAAACAAAAATTTTAAGACTCACAGAATCTGAATAAAACAAATCAGCAATGATTTGTAGAATGAATATTGGGATAAAAATGCAGTTCGATTGTATGAATATCTCCCATGTATGAGTATTAGACGTTTGAGGAATTTGAATTCTGCAAGGAAAAGAGAAAATTTATTAGCTTTCCAAAGATAGGCATTCAATAAAACTAACATATTTATGCCATATACTATTCACTAAAATTTTTGCTTGCTTCTCTCAACATCTAGGTTTGAGTCCATGCATGTATTTCTAAATATTGCCATTCATAATTCCACTAACTTTAAACAATCAATGGATGATTATAACCATTAGCTGTCTTTATTCTACAGCTATTGAAGAAAACTTTTAACAAATTGAAAGTCAATGTTTAAAGAGAAGGAAAGTTTTCAATTGCTTTAGTCTATTGAAAATATGTATTCTGTATATTCCCCTTTTGCAGTGAAAATTGTATAATTATCAACATAAAGAAGGTCCTTTTTAACTCTGATTTCCTGACTCTATAAAGTTCAAAAGAAAAATTATGAAACAATTCAACAAGCCAATCTATTCAAAAATGTGACAGATGTAAAGTCCTGCCCTAATTTGGTATACAATTTTTTTCGATTTTACCAATTAAGCTGTTCAAGCATTTTATCAAATAGTTATCTAAGTGCTACCTCTGAGTGAGTTATCTCTGATTTAGCAGTCCACAATATGTCTCCTCACGTATGTCATTCCCAGTTCAGAATAATGACAAATTTACAATCATAACACATTGAGAGTACCAATGCCAGCAATAAGCAATTTGCATATAAATATGACTCAATGGACTGCAGGGATATATTTTATTAACACTTTCCAGAGTTCCCATTAATGCAGATAAACTTATCTCTGTTACAATAATGCTGTTAAGATATATGATTAATTTATCACAAAACAAATTTGAAATATAATTTCATCATCTTACATTTAACTCTCCCTGACCCATAATTTCTTCCAATACTTTGGTCAGCCTTTATTCCCTATTCCAAAGTCTTCCACTTGCAAATAAAAGAAACTTCAGATTTGAAAATACCTGAAAATCGCCTCTCCAAATTTTTCCCAATAATTAACTTCAAACTCACACAGCCCTATTTAATTGCAGTTGCTCCCTTGACCATTAACATATTTTATTCGTTGTTGTTCCCAAATGATGTGGCCCCCTCCCTCTCTTAGCTGAAGTGGCGGCTTCCCATAATCTTCCAAGGCCTGCTTTATGAGATAGTCATGACTCTTGAAAGGATTGAACTTAGCTGATATTAAAGTGCCTCCTTAATATAAATAATCGCCCAATTAAGAGATCGCTCCTTCCAGTGTATGATTTATTCTAACGCCTATACTTCCTGTAATAATAATAAATCATCCCCATGCCTTAATATTGTGCTATCGGTTTCAAGTTCAATTGCCTCCAAGAATATAAGCGGCAGTTTAAGGACCCGTGCTCTTTCTTAATAGGTGACCCACAGTTCATTAAAGAAACGGATGTATGAATGAAGTTTAGTAGGCATGATTAAAACTTCTTCGTTCCTTTGACAATTCAGCTGCTGCCAACAATCATCCCAATGATATTAATTTTACTATGCTCGAAGGAGGAGAAATTAGCCAAAATCATGTCACCAACATTAACAACGCAAATACCAAACTGCCTTCAGACAACGACTCCTAAGCTAGCAGTAGTACTTAGAATTAATTCTCACGTCTCAAACCTAATCAGTGACTCTCCTATCACAAAGTCTTTTCCTTGCCGCTATAATAAAATAATCACCCACAGCTATTACAAACGCACAGCTAGAACTATATATTTTATAATGCCAATTCCTTGTGATTTATGTGTCCTCTTTCTTGATCGCGTATGAGTTTGATTTTTCCTCACTAGCGGTAGTAATAAAAGAAACCAAATAATATGACTAGCCCGATTCCTAGGTCATTCCCGTGAATTCAAAGTATTATCGGCGCCAAGAAAAGTTTAGTCCTCCACGATTAATTCAAAGCTTCAAGAAAACTTCTTCAATACTTAATATGGTTTCCTCCTTGCTAAATATAGCTGGAACTGATATACAAATCTTTAATTTATACATCAGCTTCATATAGGCTCTGCACTCTTGCGTTTGGATATAACGCCATGCCCCCCATTAATTGTCTTCTTTAATATAACGGCACCACAAGGCTTGAAAACTATTGAGATATTGCAGCTTTGATAATGATTCAATTTCCATACTAGACAAAACATACAATGGGAAACCACTTCCTCACTGTGCTTGAATACAAAATTTAAGATTAAATATTTGATAGAGGAAGCAATGCCAACTTATACATACTACGACCTTTTATCCATCACTCAATCTGTGAATTTGCCTTCTTAATGCACCCCAAAGTGTAATACAATAATCCTGGACTTAATCGCAGAATATAACATATTATTAATCCATTTGATTGCAATTGAAAATACTGCAACTATGGCTGGAGCATTCATTAAGATATTCAATTCCTTCTATTAAAATACTCAAAATGACTTCCATATACAACCGACTTCTTTTTAATTTTCATCTACATAATATGTAATCAAAAATTTGTCTTTACAAAGATTTCACAAATTTCTTCAAAAACTTCAATCATTTTTAACCAAGCGAGAAACCTGCACGATTCCCCCAGCTATCAGCCAAGGTGAATAATCTCACCACCAGAGTTGATCTTCTCTTAGAGGGTTTCCGTCCTCCAAAAGGATGTGGTGAACCATTGTTCAACCAACCAAGAACCTATTCTCCAAAATCCAAAACCAGCATACTTGCAACACACCCCTTGCAAGCTCTTATTCTTCTCCTCACTGTAACTCCTCGTGTCTTCTTGAATTCCCATCTTTTCCCTTTTCACATTATTTAATTCTTTTGAGGATCCAACAAAAGTAACTTAATTAATTCCATTTAACCTTTTTATATTTTAAGTTACTTTTGCACCATTAAATAATTAATTTTAGCTGTCCTTTTTAATATAATCTTTTTGAACAACTTAAGAATTAATTATTTAACTACAATGCCAACTTACAAAATTGGGGACATTACAACAGAAGCCTCCATTAAAGGACATATAGCCATCAATGGGGCTCTTTATGTAGATGAAAGTTGCACCATGACTTAAAGCTTACTAAAAAGACACATACCAAGCAAAGAAGTGACTGTCTGCATTTTCAATTTCATGCAAACAATATCCGCATTAGACTAAACAAAAGAAAACAATAACTGGGCATGTAATTGTCTAAAAGGATATCACATTATATCCATTGGACATTACAATCATTTACATGAAATATTGAATAAAAGATACGTATTATATAATGACAGTCCAAGACATGATAACATTTAATAAAGGGTAATGGAAGGTCATGTCTTTAGTGTATTTAATTATTAAATAATATTACTAAAGGGTATATAACATTCCCTGCCTTTGTGAAATGTTTTTTCTTTGAAGTATTTTTCAAACATTACCGATTAGTCTGGCTTCGATTTGTTTGATTTATGATTTGTTATTGTTTTCCACCTCTACTTCCTTCTCAACTGTTTCAACATGAATGCAGCCTTTTCATAATGTGTAGGTTCAACCAGGCCTGCAAACTAGAATGGACTTCTGAATATGAACCAGAGCCAAAAAGAAAAAACCAAATGACCACTGATATGAGAGGCATGCTAGCAGCCTTAACCTCACAATGCAAAATGTTAACCATTACATCTTAGGGTGATCACTAGTGTTAGGGATACTCCTACACACTAATTTAGACATTGAACCAAAAATATGGTGAAGAAAGGACTGTTGCCCCACATATGGTTAAAGATAGAATTAATTTTTGATACCATAAAGGGTTCCTTTTCGGCTCACATAAGAAGTGGGGTTTGCTCACCAATTATATGTATAAATGCACAAAAAGAATAACTCATTTTGTAAAGTTATAAATGTTAATTTCTCTCACCAAAATTGAGCATCAGCAGCATAATAACAGAGCTTGAAGACAATTCTTTAAGAACCATCCATCCATAGTTACTCATATCTTGTTAAATTTCTTCAACAAGCATCAACCCATTTAAATGTGAGTTACATATTTTAGCTTGTTGATGTGAATAAAGTGTTTTACCTAACAAGTTCATCTAGTAGGTCCTATTCACTTGTTAAGTTTATGTAAGTCTTAGGAATCTTTCTACAAGTCTTAGTTGGCATTAGATCTTATCTTATCTTATGTCATTTACTTCTTGTGTCTTAGATCATTTAATGTTTATTGTCTCATAACATAGGATTAAGACACTTGTCATGATCTTGTCTAATCCTATGTCTCACCTTGGCTATATAACCAAGGGGTTCTCATGTGGAAATCAACAATCATAATCATAATCTATCATTTGCATCCTTTGATAGAATAGTATTATTCTTTCACAGCTGATCTCTTTTGTACTTTCATAGAAGTTCCTTGATCTTGGGTGGCTACAATCTTCAACCAAATCTAGCATGGTGTAGAATATTCTATACCAACTCTTACATGGTATCAAAGCTTGTAGGATTGCTTCTTGTTAGTCTTATTTGAGAGATTTAGGTTGCGGATCTTGGTGGATCTTGAAAAGTTGAGTACACTTTTCTCTTGCATCGAATGATGATCTGGAGAATCAAAAAAACTTGATAGAAATACCAAATTTGGGGGTTTCTTATTTGTGGCTTTGTATTGTAGGTCAAAATCAAAGCTTGTTGGTGTAGATTTGAGCTCACCATTAAGTTAAGAGGGTTCAAGAAAATCAATTTGAGGCCAAATCTACGAGGGTTTGAAGTTGGGTGGTGGTTGCCAGATCCAAGAGGTAGCTGCAATTTGGAGCATTTTGGATCAAAATATACCCTGTCATCGTATCTAAGAGACCCATAAACCCTAAGATTGACTATCAAATTGTCAAAATTTGAGCACTTCACCTAGAAGCTAAAAAAAATAATCGCCCTCCATCGTCTGTATGGTTGTCATAATTGCAAATCGTAGGTGATTGCGTTAGAAAATGGTACAGGTCGAAATATTTGTTTAAACAAAAAAAATTAGTTTTTTATTAAAATATTTTCTGATTTTAAAAATTAAAAATATATTTGAGTACCTGTGGATACTGTAGACTGCAGTACCGCAGGCCCCCCTTGACTGCCACGAAGCCACTGGCTAGGCCACGCTGTCGTGCGCCATCCGCCCGCAGGCCTAACGGCCCCACCAAACAAACCCACTGGCAAAAAAAAATATTCACCAGAATATCCCTTCCACATCCCACAGATTTGACAGAATATTCCGTCAAGGGAATATTCCATTCAAAGATTCTGTCAGGTCAAAGATTCTGACACATCTTTAAATATTCTGACCAGTATTAGAATATTCTAGTGGGCGGTGAATATTCTGGCAGACAACTGCTGACATCAGCACTGTCAGCAGTGACATCAGCAATTTATATTAAACTAAATATACACTTTCATTAAAGTCAATGTAGTCAAGATGGTGGCAGGATAAACCTGCAATTTCTACAATATGTGGATTATCTTGCAATTGCCTACAAGCAATATAGATTTTTATGTAGAAAAGAAAAATAAAAACATGTGCAGCTATGATGTATGTGAAACTAAACCACAGGAAAGCCAAGTAAGATGCAGCCTCGTTGGCTGTCTTGATTGTCTGACACTATGGCTGATTACTCTTCTTGACGAATGAAAATCATCTAGCAGTGACAATTACCACTATGTGATTGCTCATTTTACAAATCATCAAGCTCATGAGAGATGAGTTCATCATAAACCAGTATCCATGAAATAAGGCAAACGTAGATTGACTTGGTACTAAACATGTAATTGATACTCTACAAAATAATATCTGATAATTATGCACTGTACAAACACTAAATACATAAAGGTAATATTTTTGTTTGTTTAGTACTGTGTAAATGAAGATGATAGATCCACCAATAATGTTCACTTGTTGATCCTGTTATTTCTGTTACTTCTTTAATCTCTGGGATGGTCAATATTTGTGATCTGATATTATATTCAATTTCTATTACCACTAATGATGAAATATTTACAAAACTTCTAAATTGAGATACCAGCCAGCAAACAAATGATGAGTTAATTATCTATCAAAGTAGACAAGACAACCTTCTCTTCCACAGAAAACTTAATTCTGTAATATATAGTTTGATAATGTAAACAGCATAATATACAGTACATAAAACTTGTCTAGATTTTCATCCTAGTGAGTCTCTTTTCTACATTTTGGTTACATAGATTGTCTATACCGAAAAGAGAAATATGGAAAACTTAGGAAAATAAGGGCATGCCTCACCATGAAACTATAATCAATCAAAGAAAATCTAAATGGAATACTAAGAGTACATATGTAAACCAAACATGTATAGTGAAAAATGAATCCATGCTTAAAAAACATAAAATGAGAACAAAAATAAGGAAAGGCACAAATGTTTTCACTTCAGAAAAGCATACTTCCTATGCTGAAGTCTGCAGCCCTTGCAGCCTGCATGCCTTCTCGTCCACTGATGCCTACACCTATATGTGCCTGCTGGATCATCCTCACATCATTACCACCATCTCCAATGGCCAGTGTCCTGTAGTCGCATGATTTAAGTAGCTCCACCAGCTACAATTGACCACAAATAATGTCATTAATAACAAACAACTACATTGAAAAAGTAATCACGAGAAGTTTAATCTGTCTTATTCTATAACAACCTGGTATTTTTTCTATGGCATAAATGTGCATGTGATCATAATTTATCTTCAATTTACAGAATATAATTTTCTAACTCCATAGTAGTACAGAGCAAAGTTCGTATGAGTATTTTAACATTTTTACATTTCAGTTTCAATATATAAACTATCTCAAAAATATTCCTAAAAGACAAGGTTTGTCAAGCATAGCGAGGCACACCAAAATTAGACTACCAAAGATTAACCGAATCTTCATCTAGCACCTTACAATGATTTGAAAACAATGAAAATATTAATATAAGTTTATAAAATGAAATGTACAAAATATAAAATTTTGGCATTAGTGTATTAAGCATGAAATGCCGCCTATACAGACAAAAATGCATCTATATGTTGGTTTAATCATGGATACACCATGATATTAACTTTTAAGTTTACTTGGGTAGTTACTTTTTTCTTCAGTTGGAAACTTTAGTTATTTCTTATTTTAAGTTATTAGGAATTTCTTTTAAGAATAGGCATGTTCTGTAAGCAAGCTGATAAATAAGAGTATATAACCTGTCCAAGGGTTTGAGCTTAATTGGTTAAAATATTGAGTTCTCATTGTGGAGACCCAAGTTCAAATCCCAAAAAGACATCTAATGTGGAATTATAATTTCTGACTTTTGGAATTATATTGGTCTCATGAAGATGCTCATATGAGCAAAATATTTGTAAACAATTAGCAATATAAAAAAAAAAAAGTATATAACCTAGCAAACCAGAATCAAGGCTGACGTAAATTGGCCAATAGAATCACTTTAGGGCTAGCATTAGTAATTCTATAAAATAAAGTGTCACAACCCCTCTATTCTGAGAATTAGAACCTTATAATTAATGTTCAAAATGATTATGAAAAATATTTATTAATTAATTAATTCTGGATTCTGATTTGTCCTAATGAATTCTAATATGTATCCTTTTCTCTATATTTCCCAGGCTTGGACTAATAGCTTTCAGGCCTGGCATGGCATAGTCAAATATGTACACTTTGATTTCTATCTTATATGATGAGGTTCTCTTTTTCAAAAAAAAACATTAAGAATTAATTAATTGATTATTTGAAAATAATAATAATAATAAAATCTAAAATTATTCTTCTCATTATAAAAACTAAAAATAAAATAAGTAAAAATAAAGCAAACTTTAAATAACAGATTGATTTAAAACAAATAAAATTGCTTTCTTTGTTGACAGATATATTCTAAGTGGATAATATAAATTATTCAATAATAGCCAATTTTTTAATCCATCCTTGTTTAAAATGATTTAAAAGCTATAAATTTGGACATATATTTCTATTTTTATTTACTGTGTTAATAGTTTAATTTTATCTTGTCTAGCTATTTTAAAACAAAGAAAAAAGAAATATAAAACATGATTTAAAACAAAAAAAAGCAGAAGGGAAAAATAGGGAAAAATAGGGAAAAAAAAATGAAAAAACTGCTATGGGTTATAAATAGGGGAGAAAAACAAATGATTGATCATCAAGAGAACAGTATTGAGCACTTGCAAACATAGTTAGAGTATTTACAGGTGAGCAAATCTATCACCAGTTTGGCACAGCCACCATTGTTTAGTGTACCACACTAGGTCGGATCCTTCTTAAAAACACTAAAATTCTGTTCAAACCAACTAAATGACTGGTACAGTTAAGACTGGTAAATATTTATAAATTGAGCCACAAAAAAATATTGCAATCACAGACAGATGCACTGGTAAGACAATTTGATTCAATTTCAACAACTATTGATGTGCAAATTCACCAGAATCAAGAGCTCTGAAATACAAATATGCCAATATTACGGCTTACAGTTTAATTAGTTTGATGGTAACATATCCTCCAGCATTGGATTTGTTTCTACTTGTCAAGTTCGTGCTGGCAATTATCTGCCCAGAGTGTTGTGGTTGTAGGTCAGAATGTTATGAGCGATATGGAGCTCCGCCAGAATATTGGCGTCGCTCAAAATGCTTGGCACTCGGATCTTTGGCGTGGGTTCTTAATTCCTGATCACGCACACCCCATGTTGACACAGGACGCTTATAGTCTCATGGTGCGATCCTCATAAACTGGTGCCAGCTTGGTAATCCTTTGATGATACCCCCGGATGATGATGTCGTGTCAATGTAGAATGTTTGTTGGAGTTAACGGATGGACAAGGTGCTCTGCGAATAATTTCCGGCCAGAGCCAGAGGCTCAGTCTGTTCGAAATATATGATAGCCTACACTCCACGATCACATAAGATTGACTCGGGCTTGCATTGACAGGTCGCTAGCTCAAAAGCAAGTCATCTAGTAATCGTCCAGCTCAATAGTCCATCCCTGGTGCTTCAATCTGTAATTCATAACAAGTCTGGAATGAGCGAATGGTGGTATGAAGTAAACAAACACGAATCTTCCCAAGCTGAATGCTACGCACCATCCTGGGTTCTAGCGTGTGAGAGACTACGTCCTCACCAATAGTCTAGAAAGAGATTAACTCCAAAATTCATGATACCCCAAGAAGAAACTCGATCATCTATTTAAACTAAATCTATCCGCCAACCAAAAGGAGTCGGCCAGAACCAAAAAATAAAGAAAATAAAGACAATAAAGAAAATACAAATGGGTGCCACCAAGAGTCAGCCTCGCACAATAATTTTAATTTATTCATTTAGTGTTGAAAAACACTATTTTTTAAAATTCTCCCGCCAATGATCAACTGGAAATTTCAGGAACATTACAGTCCCCGCCCTGAAATGGTTGCTTGTCCTAAAGCAACTTGAGATTAGGATGCTGGAAGATCTCCACCCCTTCCCAAGTAGCATCTTCAGTAGGTAGGTTCTTCCATTTGACTAAGTATTACAGAATAACCTTGTTTCTCAGTCATTTCTCTCTTACGTCCAACATCGTTTCGGGTTCAAGAATCAACTTTCCTTCGTCATCAAGTGGTGGCAACTACAATGATGGTGTAATCTGCTGTCCTAAGGCCTTCTTCAAGCATGAAACGTGGAAGATGTTATGAATTTTGCTCCCTGGTGGTAGTTCAAGTTCATACGCAACCTCCCTAATTCTCTGTGTGACCCTAAATGGCCCATAGAACCTTAGCCTCAGCTTTTTCGCTTTGTTTCCCTTGAGAGATGATTGTCGGTATGGTTGCAACCTCAAGTACATCATGTCGTTGACTTCAAAAGCCCTTTCAGTCCTTCACTGATCGGCATATAATTTATGTTGATTTTGGGATAGCTACATATTTTCCTTCAAGGCATTTACGATGTCCACGTTCTGTTGAATCATGTCTCTGGCACTCGGAACTCTATTATCTGCAAGGATCAAATCCATGAAGGATGTGGCCTCGTACCCATAGAATGCCTTGAATGGTGACATCCCAATAGACATGTGATGGTTGTGTTGTAGCAATATTCCCCAAGATGTAGCCACTTCACCTAGGCCGATTGCTGCCCTGTCACGTAGTTTCTTAAATATCCTTCAATCCATTTGTTCACTATCTTCGTTTTCCCATCTGTTTGAGGATGGTAGCTCGTACTAGGGGTCAATTCAGTGTGAGCCAAATGAAAGAGTTCTTGCCAAAACAAGCTGATAAATCTGTTGTCCCTGTCACTCACAATATTTCTTGGCAAACCATGTAGTCTAAATACTTCTTTGAAAAACAAATCTGCAACTTGTGGTGCCTTAAATTTTGAAGTAATGGCAAAAAAATGAGTGTACTTAGTGAGCCTATCCACCACAACATAAATGCAATCTTTACTTTGCGCCCTTGGCAGCCCCATGATGAAATCCATCAAGATGCTTTCCCATTTTTGGTTGGGAATGGGTAAGGGCTGCAACAAGCCAGCTGGTAACACATGCTCCGTTTTATTTTGTTGACATACCAAGCATTCCCTTACATGTTGCAATATATCGTTTTTCAATCCCTTCCATGCAAAATGTCCCTTACTTGTTTGTATGTCTTATAGAACCCTAGATGACCAGCAAGCGGAATATCATGGCAAGCTTTAATAATCTTGTTCTTGACCCTAGAGTGAGGCACAAGGTAGACCTGATCTTTTTAAAGAATGAGCTCCTCAACCACCCTGTGCCTGTCATCGACTATCTTTCCCTCCAAAATGTCATTAGCAAATGAATCCTTAGCATACTCAATTGTAATATCTATTCTCCAATCAGCTGATATATCAGTCATAGCACAAAGATAAGGCTTCCGAGAAAGAGCATCAGCTACCACATTAGTCTTGCCCTTCACATACTCAATATCAAAATCATAAGCTTGAAGTTTGCTTACCCATTTATGTTGTCTATCGTTTAAGTCTTGCTAATTTAGGAAGTACTTCAGGCTGTTATGATCTGTCTTCACCACAAATTTCCCGCAGACCAAGTATTGTCTTAATTTCGCAAGAGCATGCATAATAGTTAATGCCTCCTTGCCATAAATGGAGAAAGCCCTCTTAGGTTTTGGTGAGCTTTCTACTCTCATAAGCAATGGGATGTCTGTTTTGCATTAAAAAAGCTCCAATACCTTCGCCTGAAGCATCACACTCAAGCACAAAAGGAGATGAAAAATCGGGAATGGCCAAAACGGGACATGAACTCATTACTTCCTTGAGTTTGTCAAATGCCAGCTGGGCTATGGGGCTCCACGAGAAGGCTCCTTTCTTTGTCAAGTTGGTCAATGGTGCTGCAAGCTGAGAGAAACCCTTCACAAATCTTCTGTAGTAGCTGCAAAAACCCACAAATCCTCTTAGCTATGTTAAGTTCTTGGGGGTAGCCCACTCCTATATTGCCTTGATCTTTTCTTCATCCACACTAACCCCTTGGGCACTGATCTTGTGGCCCAAATATAGGATCTTTGTCATCCCAAATTCACACTTCGACATCTTGGCATAGAATGAATTCCTCTCAAGAATGTCGAGCACTTCCTCTATATGCTTTAGATGTTCTTCCCATGTTTTACTGTAAATCAAGATGTCATCAAAGAAAACCAACACAAATTTCCTTAACTGAAGAATAAATACTTGATTCATGCAAGATTGAAAAGTAGCGGGGGCATTGGTTAACCCAAACGGCATCACCAAGAATTCATAATGCCCATGGTGGCACCAGAAAGCTGTCTTTTGAACATCCTCCTCTCTAACTCTAATCTGATGGTAGTCTAAACGCAAATCAATCTTGGAGAAGTACACGGCTCCATGTAGCTCATCTATTAGTTCGTCGATTCCTAGGAATAGGATAGCAATTCTTGATTGTCTTCTTGTTGAGTGCTCTATAGTCTATACACATCTTGAGTGTTCCGTCCTTTTTGACCAACACCACCAATGAAGCAAAGGGGTTTGAGCTTGGACATATAAACCCCATATCCAATAGCTCCTTGATTGCCTTCTCAATTTCTTCTTTGTATATTTGTGGATGACGATAAGGAGTCGTGATCACTGGTTTCGCCCCTTCTTCAAGTTCTATCACATGCTGAAACCCTCTGCCTAGTGGCAATCCTACTGGAATCTCTCGAAAAAACTTTGCACTTCTTATCCAAAATATCTTGAATGTCTCTGGGAAAGGCTCCTTCCTCCTTTGGTATACTAGTATCTGGAATGAGGCATTTTGCTGCCCATGCCACTTGATCTCTACGGAAAGATCGCTCCATTCTTTTGGCCGAGACCACCATAGGCCCATTCCTGGAGAGGCCCTTGAGCACAACCTCCTTACCCTCGTGCTTGAATTTCAACTCCATGGTTTGGTAGTTGGTGGTGTATTCTCCTAATGAATGAAGCCATTGTACCCCCAAGACCATGTCCATGTCACCAACATCAACCACATAGAAATCCTCTTTCATCTTGTGTCCCCCCAAAATTAGCTCCATTTGTTGAATTCATTTTGTGCAAGGAAGGACGTTTCCTCCAGCTGCTAGGACATCAAACCCTTAAAAGTCCTTTGTCGCTAGACGTAACTTAGCCACTGTTCTCTTGTCAATGAAGTTATGTGTAGCTCCACTATCGATTAGCACTGTCACTCTTTGCCCCCGAAGAACTCCCCTCACCCATAGAGAATGTTATCAAGGTGTTCCTGAAAGTGATGCCAAGGTGCTTCCTACTGGTCTTTCTTCTATTACGAGCTCCTGCGACTCTCCAAGAATATCCTCTTCATTGATCCCTTCTTCAGTGTCTGCTTCATCATTTGATACTACTTCGATATAATAAACTTGTCCTCTCCCTTGGCACCTGTGTTGATTATTCCACTTTTCATTGCAATAGTAGCACAAGCCCTTCTTGCACAATTCATTCCTTGACATACCATGTGGAACTGTAGGAGGGGTCTTAGGTGGTGGATTTTCCTTAATGAAAGGCTTCTTTGGCTGCCCTACTGGTGTGTTCTTGATAGTGGCCTTCCCTTTCTTAGTGGAGTCTTCAAGATTCAAGGCTTTCAGAATGGCATCTTCCAAAGTTGTTGGCTCCAAAGCCCTCACCAACCCACGGAAGGAGTCAGATAGGCCTTCGATGAAGAAGAAAGTGAGCCTCTTATTTGATACATCAGACACCATTACTACAAGTCTCTGAAATTCTGAAACATATTCATCCATAGTGCATGTTTGCTTCAATCTAGTTAGTTCCTAAAAGTATGCTTTTGGATCCTTTCTGTCAAACCTATTCACCAATTTTTGAGTGAAGTCTTCATATGAATTGACTTGCCCAAATCCTATACCATGGTGCCACCATTCATGTGCTAACTCCTCCAAGTGCAGGATGGAAAATTTGATAGCTTATTACTCAGTCATGGGGCTGAGAGTGAAGTATGTGTCCATCTTTTGTATCCATGATTGTGTCGTCATCTTCCTTGAACCATCGAAAGTTGGCAATGAGAGCTTGTTGATCTTATGTTGGAGATCCCTATTCCCACAATGTTGTCTCTCATCACTCCGTCTAGCACTATAAAACTGATCGAAAGAGATTACAGCTTGTGCATTCTCATTCAAATCCAGGTATTCACGCACAATGCTTGCATAGCTGTGTTGCTCTTCCCCTTCTTGTCGGCCCTCTGTTTTAGGCAAAAATCTTGGCTAAGGATGCTTGTAGGTGTGTCCATTTGAAGTTCTGCTTTGTTCCCCACCTGAATGTTTTGAATGCCCTCCTTCATCACTATTGGATCCTGATTTGATGTTGTTGACTGCAGCAATGAGTGACTGTATTGCTTGCAGCAATGCCTAATTTGTTTGGTCCTATTGTTTCATGAAATTTTCCAATTTATCATTCTGATCTTTGTCTCCCATTTTTTCCTTACCTCTACCTCCTCTTCCTTGAGCAGCTTCAAACTTCTCTCTCTCTATAGCATGAAGATCTCGCTGGCTCAATTGCATACAAATTAGTCCACAGGCTGGTAGGCCTTATGGCTCTGATACCATTGTAACACACTAGGTCAAAACCTTCTTAAAAACACTAAAATTCTATTCAAACCAACTAAATGACTGGTACAGTTAAGATTGGTAAATATTTCTAAATTGAGCCACAAAATATATTGCAATCATAGACAGATGGACTGGTAAGACAATTCAATTCAATTTCAACAACTATTGATGTGCAAATTCACCAGAATCAAGAGCTCCGAAATACAAATATGCCAATATCATGGCTTACAGAGTTAATTAGTTTGATGGTAACATATCCTCCAGCATTGGATTTGTTTCTGCTTGTCAAGTTTGTGTTGGCAATTATATGCGCAGAGTGTTGTGGTTGTAGGTCAGAATGTTATGAGTGATATGGAGCTCTGCCTGAATATTGGCGTCGCTCGAAATGCTTGGCACTCGGATCTTTGGCGCATGTTCTTAATTCTTGATCACGCACACCCCATGTTGACACAGGATGCTTATAGTCTCATGGTGTGATCCTCATAAACTGGTGTCGGCTTGGTAATCCTTCGATGATACCTCTGGATGATGATGCCGCATCAATGTAGAATGTCCACTAGAGTTAATGGATGGACAAGGTGATCTGCAAATGATTTCTAGCCAGATCCAGAGGCTCAGCCTGTTCGAAATATATGATCTCCTACACTCCACGATCCCATAAGATTAACTCAAGCTTGCGTTGACGGGTCACTGGCTCAGAAGCAAGTCATCTGGTAATCATCCAACTCAATGGTCCATCCCTGGTGCTTCGATCTGTAATTCATAACAAGTCTGGAATGAGCGAATGGTGGTATGAAGTAAATAAACACAAATCTTCCCAAGCTGAATGCTACGCACCAACGTGGGTTCCAGTGTGTGAGAGACTACGTCCTCACCAGTAGCCTGGAAAGAGATTAACTCCAAAATTTGTGATACCCCAAGAAGAAACTTGATCATCTATTTAAACTAAATCTACCCGCCAACCAAAAGGAGTCGGCCAAAACCAAAATAAAAATAAATAAATAATTCAAATACAAATGGGCACCACCAAGAGTCGGCCCAACACAATAATTTTAATTTATTCATTTAGTGTTGAAAAACACTATTTTTTAAAATTCCCCCGCCAATGATCAATTGGAAATTTCGGGAACATTACATTTAGGGATCTAGTATCGTAGTAGTTGAATCTTTTGAGAAAGAGAATTTTTTGACTTTTACAAGTATATACCATCCATAGATCGATTGGAGACAAGGATTTGTTTACCTTTTGAACCCAAGACTAGAACAAGAGACTGGTTGAGAACAATGAAAATGACAAAGGAAGATAATATAGAAATGTGATTCTGGAAGTTACAAGATGTTGCAAGGATTTCCAACATAGAAGAGAAGGTGGATAGACTTGAAATCATGATGCTAGTCTTGATAGCCAAGGTGGGAATCCCAAAGAACACAAAGGATGGACAACTAGAACAAATGGAGACGAAGCAAGAAGAGAGCTCTAATAGGATTTCTTCAAGGCTTAAGAGAAAAATCAACATTCAACCCTTTGACAACAAGATTAATGTAGAGAAGCACAACCAAAGGATGTCCTAAATGGAGGTATATTTCAATATTTATGAATCATCCCCTCATTGTCAAATTCATATTACAAGGTTGAAGCTATTCAAGCATTCTCTAACATGGAATAAGAGATTTGCTTACTCTTTAGAAACTTTTTAAGTGCCACCTTTTTCAAAGTGGGATGACTTCAAGGGATTATTCTACAAACATTTTTTTCCCATTTACCATGAAGAAGAAGATGGCACCACTTGAGACAAAGGCAGGGATAAAGTGTGCAAGCATACACAAGAAAGTTTAGAAAGAGGGCAGTACAATTGGAAAAAGATGTAATGGACCATGAGGTTCTCGAGAAATATATTGGATGATTATTTGGACATTTGAAGAGGGCTATCCTAATGGTCAAAAGCCAAGAAATAGGCAAGGTGTGTGCCCAAGCACACTACCTTGAGCTAGATATGAAGGGGTACTCTTCACATAAAAACAAGCAAGGTGATGAGAAGCAATTTAATTGAGATAAATATGAGGAAAGTGGCAAAGGAAAAGGTAAGAAGAATGCTACTACTGCTATAAATCAAAAGGGCGGAGGTAAAGAAAGGTATCATCACTCACATTGTGATAAAGCACTCAAAAGAGAGGTGTTGGAAGCTACTCCCTGAATTGGGACCTTCAACTAAGAAAGATTAGCATGCCAATGTTGCACATAAACTAATAGAGCTTGAGTACACCTCAATGTAGATGAGTGTTTGTCATCTGCCACAGTTAATAAAAGAGCACTAAAGGTCAGTGACAGCACACATCGAGGAGAAGAGCTCATACAATTATTTCAAATAAAGATAAAAGTGAAAGATAATAAAGCTAATACCATGTTTGACTCATGTTCTCAAGAAAAACTCGTTTCTACTAGGCTGGTTAGTGAGTTGGGACTGTAAGTTGTCAACATCCGAATCCTTATACCTTGGGGTGGTTGCAAAATGGAGTGGAGATAAATATGTCAAAACAATACAAGTTGGTTTTTGGTCTACATCCGGAGTTCAAAGATGAAGTAATGGTAAATATTGTGCTATTAGATATAAGTGATACAATTCTAGGGAATACTTATCTGTACCTGAGAGAGTAGACTATTTTAGGCAAACAAATCAATATAGACTCCGTTGGAGTGGGAAAGAGTTTATTTTGAACTCCTAAGCAAGAAAGTCTAAGATTAACACTTCAAAACACAAAATACTAATTAGTGCTAATAGAAGGATTATTTCCCCAATGTTGGACAGAACCAATGCATGAAGGGGTTATTGTTGCAACTAAACATGAACTTCATATGAATGGGGAAGAAGCAGGGAAAAGGGCAACAAATGCAAAACCATGCAATTCTGTTCTATGAAGCTAAGAATGTACACTTTAAGAGACATATGGACTTGGAGCATGGGATCAGTTTCAAGCCTTCATGTATTTTGCCTTTCACTTATGTTGATATTTTGCATGGACCAGTCAAGGGGCTGGTTTGTGTCAGGGTTTGTTCATTTTTGTGTGAGGGACAAATTGGATTGGTGTGATTGTTGCCAAGTCATGTTGATAGAGTCCTAACAAAGGCATGAAAATGGGAGTTCTTTATTTTCAATCCAAGTAAGATTTTGAGGACTGAAAGCTCTCTATGGAAGACGTATGATCTGTGAAATTGGTCAAAGTATACTAAACCACCAGGGTCATCACATTCTATGTTCATGAAGATTTCTCATAGCATTAGAATTTCAGATTCATCACAAAATGATGCGATACTGAGCAAAGAAGGATGTGATGATGTCAGAAGGATGACAAAGGTGATCCGAAGCATCTCAAGAAGTGCTGAGGACAAATTGCAGACCTTCAAAACAACTATAAAAGCTTTTGTGACAAATTCACTACTTTTTGCAAGCGGTGAGTTCACCACCTATGGAAGGAACTTGTTTCTATCATGGAAAAAATGTAAACACCACAGTGAAAGCATATAACACCCCCTGGCATAATCAGCAAAACCAACACAACAAAAACAATGTTCAATGCAATGAGTTTTGTCAATTGAATTCATCTTTCAAATGTTTGATCTTCCATTTTCCATAAATGAGAGGACAAAGGAAAGTCTATAATGTTTATTCACAAAGTGTGGGAGGTTGGCTGGAATGGTGGTTTTAGTTCTATTATTGATTGTAACAAGAACGTTGTAGTTCTTTTGTGATGGAAGAGATATTGTAGGTGTCTTAAGAACTTCTAAAGCATTATGACCTTGTTACAATCACAAGACTTGGCTAGCCCGAAGGTAGTTGAAGCTAATTGAGGCCAGCGAACTCATGACCAAAGTACTCAGTGAGTCCAGTTAGACTCGCCAAGACTTCCAAACTTATCAAATCTAATGACCCATCATTGAGACAGAACCAAGTCAAGCATGAAAATCAGAAATTTAAAAAAATAATAATAAAAAAAAATTAAAAACAGTTAAGCCTAATACTCTGGCAACACACATAGTTAGGACCTAATTACTACTTTATGGCTTCGACAATTGTGTTTTCTCTTAAGAGTTTGGAGGACACTTGCAACTTGGTTAGAAGTGATAAATTTATTAAAATTGACATATGCAATGAAGGACTATGTGGTCTCAATGGCATGGCCCAAGACACCGTTGGGGATGCTACCACTAGACCTATAATGTCCCCATTTTTAGCACTACGCTTTCCAATAACGATTAGCCTATTTCCAACGGCCCATAGGCTAGTCAAGGGCAGAATTAGGGTTTCCTATTTTTTAGGAGGTTTCCTTTTGAGTTCTCAGGGGTTGCATGCAGGAGTTTGGCAGTTTGTCTTCTAGGTCTTTCTGGGTTTTCAGAGAGCTTCAGAAGGATGTGACATGCATTTCAATTAGGAGTGTGTCACACATTTTAATCAGGGGTTGCATGAAGGGTTGATTTCAGTACTGTACTTTCTCCAAGTTGCAGATTTTATGGTTGAGTATTGAATTTTCTAGTGCTGGTCGCCCTAGTCTTGGAGGTTGTTCCATTTCTAGATTTTCCCTGGGAAGCGTGCAAAATAATTTGGGGCTGTTTGGTGCTATTTCCTTGTTTGTACTTGGTCACCCTTCTCATATGTTTCATTTGCACTTGGTTTGACATTATTCGGAGTATTGGAAAAGTTACGAGCATAAAGGTGAAATTTGTACTTGTCAGTTTGGTTTTCAGTTTGCTGCAATTTTATATCAAACTTGATATTTCAGTCATTTTGGCTACATTTCGTATGTTGGATATCATGCACTTGTTAGGAGATTATGCTCTAACATTTTGGTGATCATAGGATATCTATATCTCATTGTATTTGCAAATTATACTTCATATTGTAATGCTGAATCAATAGTACTAATCAGCACTTTATATTTCTGCAATTTACATTTTATATTCCCATTGAACAAGTGGAAGAGACGGACCTCGCCATCTATCTATTTCATTTTAGTACTGTTCTTTGCTTTCATACCCGCTGAAAAATGGAAGGGGTCGGCTAGCTGCCCAGACATTTCATTTTTGCATTTTGTACTTCCACTCCCACTAAATAAGTGGTCGGAGTTGGTCAATTGAGCAACCATTGTATTTCTAGCTTTCAGTATATTTAAGCTAACGATCCCCTTTCCACCGTATGCTCTCACCTCACCCACACTGGGAACTTGGTGATCAGAAAGTGAAGGGTTGATTTCAATACTGTACTTACAGTTTCAGATTTCATCTGACAATCCCCTTTCCACTGTATGCTCTCACCTTGCCCTCATTGGGATCTGGGCGATCAACAAGTGAAGGGTTGCTTTCCATTGGTTTATCATTTCTCTAACGTTAACAAGTGAAATCTTGTGCCCAAAAATTGAAAAAATTATAAGGGGATATTTCAAGACCCCTACAGGGGGTGCTGCTCCTCAACCCCACAAGGGGCTTTTTCCCCCAAACTGTACTCTAGTTTAAAAAGCACAAAAATAAAAATAATTTTGGACCTTGTTGGATGGAAGAGCAACGACTTTCATTCTTTAGATTTTTTCCCAATTAAATCCCAAGTAATTGAATTACATTTATACTTTTGGTTTGTTGAATCAATCCCTGTCCTAAGTAATGCTCATATGGTTGTAGCAGCATTTGTAGAATTTTTTGAGATACAAGTGCAAGACTCCACATAGAGCTAGTGATGCTCAGCTAAGTTATACATGCTTCTCTCTACAATAGTTAATAATTCCATGTGATTTTTTTATGCCACAAATGTCAAAATCCATGAATTTTGTGACCTAAAACACTTGAGAATATTTATGTATTTAAAAATGTTGTTTGCTTCAACACAAATCCGCTTTTGTACTCATTTGATTGATGCATACTTGTCTATGTGATCAAAGTAGCTTCTAATTGAGAAGTGTGTTATGTCTTTAAATTTGATTTATTGAAGGGTGCATAGTAAAACATTTAAATCCTTAAATTCTCTATAATTCATGGCTTTTAAATTTTCAGAGTCTTTGTCGAGTCTAACTGTCATGTCTCAATCTAAGCCAAAAATCAGTTTGGCAAGTCTGAGCCAAGTTCAAGGCTTGTAACTATGGTAATCAACTCTTGCATAGGGATATGAGGAGCTTATAGCTCATTTTTGCAAGACTTTTTTCCCGGTTGAAGTGTTTCTCCAAGGGAAACCTTGTGTATTTTCTTTATTGTTAGGTTTCTCTCATTTGCTTATCATTGTTTATGATGTTTCCATCTTATTTTCTTTTGATATGCATATGATATGTTATGTTATTAACCATTAGAAGAGATTAGAGTGTGTGTATTATGGGTTTTTTTGAAGGTGGTAAAGTAAAAATATGTAAGTTGGTGTCATTTGAGTGGCATAGCCATTAGTGTTTATAGATCACTTCTCTCAATGCCACTATGACCCTACTAGCAACATTTGCCAACATCCTAATGATTTTCTACTTCTAGTTCTCTATGAGGATGATCTCATCCTAACAAAAAATTCATCCTCACTTCTCCATGATGTGAAATGTTACCTTCAACATATGTTTGAGATACAAGACTTTAGACTTCTACACTATTTCCCTGTTTTAGCGATCACACGCTCTAGCTTTGCGATTAGTCTTTCTCAACCCAAGAACGCATTGAACCTTTTGGAAAGATTTTTTATGATAAATTGAAAACTTGCACCTACAATATTTCTCTCTAGAGTTAAGATCATAGCCAAGTTCTCTACTACCTTGATTGATGCTATTTTGTATAGGAAACTTGTTGGCAACCTTATTTATTTACTTGACTAACAAATGTTATGAAATTCCTTCAAGGTTGGATTGGTTTCTTGCTTTATGCAAGAACCACATAAGCTTCATTTGAAAGATGTTAAGCATATCCTCCTCTATATCAATGGAATTCATACACATGACATTCGCTATACTACATGTGGTTTGAGAAACTTAATAGGCTATATTGATTTTAGATAAGGTAAAGTGATAAAGATGATCACAAGACCACTTTGAAATTTAAGTTATATTTTTCATTTTGGCTTGGGCCTTGTTTGTTCTCACAAGAAGCAACATACCATAGCCCTCTCATCCATATAAGGTGAATACAAAAGAGTAGTTAATGCAGCCATAGAGTCTATTTGGATGCAGCAAAACTTGTCTAAATTCAACATCCATCAGCATCAGCCTACTACCATTTGATGCAACAAATAAAGTACTATCCACATCTCAAAAATCCCATGGAACATCACACGTTGAAGTCCACATGCACTAGATTTGGCAGTTGATTCATGATCACACCATCAATCTTCAATATTATCACACAAAATTGCAAGTTGTTAACACCTTCAATAAACCATTCACTAAGACCAAATATGTTCATCTTCCAGCATTGCTAGGAGCATAGTGGAAAAAAAAAATTTGGGAAAAAACCAGCAAACTAAAAGATTTAATTTTTTTCACATAAAAAAAGGATCTAATTGGGAAAAAATTGGATTTTCAAAAAAGCACAGAAAAATGCAAAAAAAAAAAAAGAGAGAAACCCATTGTTTTTAAATATAAGGGCATTTTAATAGCATAGAGATTAGAGAGCAAATAAAAACGAGAATTTAGCCCATGAATTGTGGAATATGGATTTTCTCATTTATGTTCATATTGCTGATTGCATTGCATTGCACAGTGCATAAATAATAACTAGATGCTAATATTTTTCATATTTTCAATAACAAAATCTATTTTATACAAAGTCAACAAAAATACTTAGTACAAAATTCCAAAAAATCAGACACAGCCAATGATTCTTGGTACTACCAAGAGAGCTGCACTAGAGGACTATAGGTCATGATGATGAAGCTCCTGGGTCAATGCCTCTCCCAAGTCGTTCAACCACACCACCAACATAGTTGCACTCCTTAAGGAGATCATAATCATCACTATCATCAAGGACATCATCATTTGCCATCCACTTAGTATCAGGATTGATCTAATTGAGGCTTACTGATTTTATTTGTAATTCCACAGTCAGTATTAATCATCACCATCATCAAGGACATCATCATTGCCATCCACTTAGTATCGGGATTGATCTCATCGAGGCTTACTGATTTTATTTGCAATTCATTCAGAATCTAGATATATACATCCTATTATTCTACCTTGCTCATTTTTATGCATTGGTTTCCTTTCTTCCTCTTATTCTATTAGTATTTGTTGGTTCTCCCTAGGTTCTTGTTACTTTTTGGTGTTAGGTTTATATATATACATGTATTTACACACATCTTCTATGCATTCTCGTGCATATGCTGCTTTCTTATTCCATTTCTTGATTATTTGCACAGCTTTTTTATATCATGCATAAATATAAAAACATTCACCTATGTAGGTAGGTAGGTACACACACACACACACACACACACACACATGCATGCACACACATGCATGCACACACACATACATACATACACACATGCATACACACATACATAATAAATAATTGACTGTGAATTCCGTGGCATTCCTTAACAACACACACACACACACACAAACCCACATGCACACACACATACATACATACACACATGCATACACACATACATACATACACACATACATAATAAATAATTGACTGTGAATTCCGTAGCATTCCTTAATAAATAAAATCTTTGTTAAGAATTTAAGATGCAACGAATCAAAACTAAACCATAAGAATAAGGCTCAAACACCTTTGTGAACAGTAACCCTCAATGTCTCGTCATAGTCACCTTCAAAATAGTCAAGACTCCAAATCTTGTCATTATACGTTAAAACATTCGCCCTAGCTGCTTACGAATCTTATTTCTCATTTCATTGAGTAGACAATATGATTAATGACCTATCACTCAAATTCACAGGTCGCGTCAATTAAAAAATGGGTTAAAAACTTAAACTTAAAAAAATGCAAAAACCTAAAACGCATTTGTGGATGATTCAATCCCAATTTTATCTGATTGAAAATTGTTTGAACAATAAAAAATGGATCAGAGACTCAAAACTCATTGACCAATTTTTTTTTAAATTAACCCCAATTGTATTGCGGAAAATCACACTAGTAGCAATCCACGATTGATCACAATTTTTTGACATTTGCTGCTTCTTTGACTAGGAATGAAGGAAGTTGTCCTAATTACCATTCTCCATCAATTTTATTTTATATAGCTACCTTGGTAGGACTAATTACCATGATAATTTCAAAGGTTTTAGCATTCTCTTTGTATACACTCCCTAAGGGGCGCCTAGGGGAATGTGTAATGATGCATATGCCATGTTATTCAAGTTTACATCAGTAGGAAGTTTTACCAAAGTTATAAAGTTTAGCTATTTTTCTAGTATAAGTTAGTAGGAAATTAGAAAAATGCCATTTTGTGTAGGGAAACCAATTAAAAAGTGCATATGACCTTAGCCAATCAGAATAAATTGTGATGTAACTTGTCCAATAGAACCATTTTAAGGTTAGCCTTCAAAATTCTACAAATGAGCTTCCTCCCTTGAAATCCATGAGAGGAGAAACGCTTTGTGAGAAACTCCATGAGAGGAATTTAAAAGAGGAGAATAAATAAAGTAATATTATCATATTAAAATTAAGTCCAGTATTCTCTTTGTGCTAATTTTTAGCTTTTGAAGTACGATTCACAGTTTACAGTTTGTGTTTTCTATGGATTGTTTGTGGAACATATAATCTTGGCTCCTTTTAATTAGACTATAGGGCTTGTGGATTTCCACCTCGTTTCACACTATAAACATGATGCCAAATGCCTACACCAGCAAAATTATCTGATATCATATAGCCTCCTACTGCCAACATTATATTAAAGCCATAAAAACAATAGATGAAAACAAAATAGGTATATTAGATAAATATTAATATTAGAGCTATTGCTTTCCAGAAGTATACATGCACAAATAAGTGCACATGTATGCATATATATATATATATATATAGTGTGTAGATGGGTGTGAGTGAGAGAGAGAGAAAGAGAGAGAGAGAGATGTGATCACTTTTCTTAAGACAATCTAATTAATTCTAAACAAAAGATACTCTATGGCCAATATTAAAAAATTACCTAAATAATTATGCATCATCCATATCATATGTGATTGGGAAAGTAAATATTAGAAAGAATGAAATTCCTCCTTCCCTGGTTTTGTATGCATGTGAGGAATAGATATAAAGAGAACCTGGGCTTTTTGTGATGGAGTTACACGACAGCAGATAGCTGTCCTTGACAGCGTAGCCAATTCACTAAAAGCTTCATAATGATGCTTAAGAACAATTTCCAATGCCCATCCATCAACAATAAATGCAACATCCTGCACATGTATAAAAGTAATCACACTCAACAACAGGACATGCTTTCATATAAGACAAACAAAAGATTTACATATAGACTCAAAAAAAGCTCTAGAATAATGAATCATGATAACAATGAAAAACTTTACTCTCCAGAAAAGAGTTTTGGTCACTGTTATGCATTTGATGTCAAGAACTTTTGTACAGTTCCATTACTAATTTGTCAAAGCATTACTAAGACACATTAAGCATATTTTAGTTTGAGAATGCTTGTGATTACCAACCTCTGTGCCCAATAAGTAGAATGCACCTACGATTTAATCCTCTTTTGTTGGTAACTATCAAGAATTGAACCAATGGTATTTAAAGGGTGCATTTGCATAAGACAAGACATGGTTTGAACAGCTACCAAGAGTGTGACTGTGATACAAGATAAGGCAGGGGTGTGACAGATTTTTCAAAATTTAAATAGCATGGAACCAGCTACATACCTACACATAAACACACATTTTGTAGATTATTTATTACGAAATCATATAGGTTTCATTGTCTGCGTGTATGTTTTGATGATTCAAACCTTGACTTATGTCACCTCACTAAGAACTTCAGTATTATCTATAATATCAAAACCTGCAAAAGATTAACAAGAAGCATTTCAATGTTTAATCATTTAGAGATCCATCGTTTGAACAAACCTCCAAATTTCCCAAATTTATTTTAGGTTCCTAATACATGTTAGAGTTAATCTTTCCTTGGTCTTTAGAGTCCAGCTATTCAATTATACAGCCATAGATAGATTCTTTATTTTATTCTATTTCTTATATATATTTCCTGCTCACCACTATTTTTTCCTTTTCTGTATGGATTTTTCTTACATTTAACAAGATTTTGTCCTTAGTGAGGTGACAACTTTTATTGTTTTGTATTCATTAATTTTGATTATCGTACACCTCGTTTGTCTTTTAGCTAAAGATTCTTCAAAAGGTAACTCTTTCTTAGGTGTCACCATATTTACAAAGAATATTGCACAATAGCTTCCTTCTTAGGCATCACTATATTCCTCGCAAAAAATATTAGAGTATAACTCCATTGATTTGCACACATATATGTGTTTACCTCTTTGCATGAGGAATACAATACATAAATTCACACACCAATATAGAGTAACAAATATAGAAGCTTGGAGTTACATTCTTAACTCATTCACCTCTATAAAATGGAGGTGAACTCCATCCATTTTTATTTATGGTGGTACACAGTTATCTTATTAAATTGAAACTCCTATGTTTTTTGTGTAATCAAGTGATTGTAAGCATTGTAATTCTATCAAACAGTTTCACCACTTCAAAAATTCACACATTTATTGTATGTTTTTCCTTCATTTTGTTTGAAGTTGCCAGTTTGGGTACAAGTTTAGGGTTCAGGTCTGCTAGTATGACATTTTTTCTCCAAGACATGGTATGGCTAGATACAATTGTACTATATATTTATAGTACCTATGTGTGTGTATATATATTGTACCTATAATTTGTATAATAAAATATTAAAAAATATATAAAAGATGGAAACTGAAATGTGACAGAATATTGTGAAGATAATACAAATAAATATTATATTATATTAAATATTTCAAATTCTAGCACTCTAAAACAATATACTTTTTGTGCATCTAAAAGCTCTCCTTCATATTGTAATGACAAGTAGGATGCTAAGCTACGAGTAATGATGCCTACATGTTTTATCCTCTTCTTTTACCTAATGGATACAAAAATAACCCATAAATTAAGGCCTTTAGAACTGAGTCCAAGCACATTTTATTTTACTTCAAGACAGCAAGGATGACACTCAAGCATACATTCGAATAGTTAAGATCTGTGCTGGTGAAGCATGGTATGGAATATCCATATGTTTATGGATCAGCCGCACTAGTTTGGTGCACTTGCCAAGAATGCATAACGAACTCTTAGAGTTCCCATGGCACATCCAGTAAATTCACAATACATCTATTATTATTGTCTTTGGTCATTTTCCTTCAGGTTTTGTTGCTGCCATAGACATACAAAGACTGATTTAGTCTTTTGTATGGATTAATGGTTATACCATAGTTTGCAAACTCGATGAGTCACCGAGTACTCACAATTCTTTTCCCCAAATGAGTACTCTAAAGAAAAACTTTCCAGTCTGATGTGTTAAGTTTTTGGCAAGGTGTGACAGGGAAAATCAGTGAGTACCCACCAACTTTCAGCAAATCCATTTGAAAAACTCACAGAATGTGCTTTAAATGTGGTTCAAATGCTGAAAAAACATGGCTTTTTTCCTTTTATAAAATTTTGAAAATGGTGTGCTGCCCTCAACCTTGCTGGGGGCACTGCCCCCAAACCCCCACCAAACTCATTTGATACATTTTGTAGCTGTACTCTGCATAAAATTTATGTTTTTTTTTTTTTTAAATTGTGTTTTCTACAAAAAAATTAATTTTTTTTTAAGTTGCCAAATTTTCACCAAGTCAGAAATTTTGGTTTGCCAAGTCCAAGTTTGCAAAGGATGATTATACCATCAACCTGCAGCACACCATTGTCTTCTTTGTTCTTCATGCTTCTACAGGGATATTTTGCTATGGTCAATATGTTTTTTTCAACTACCAGTGTGGGATACAATTGTTACTTTTATGCATACTGAAAATTTGAGAATGATATTTTGTACAAGCAATCGCTTTTAGCCATTGCCACTTGCACACAAAAATAAGTCTCTTTTTGAAAGATTTATTGATGTTAATATAATTTTCTTTTACTGATTCAAATTATTAAAAAAACACTCAAATTCGAATTCTTGATTGAAATCAATTTTGTAAATTAACTCTGTTTTCAAGGTTCATTGGGGACTGAACTATCATTATGATCCAGACCAGAACAACTCTATAACAGAAATCTGTACAGAAAAAGATGGTTCAATTACCAAGCCTCTAAAGTAGTCAACAAAAACATCCAATTGGAGTACCCTTAATGCTGCATAGTCTAACACAAATTTCAAAACTTGTTCGTAAGTTTAGGTTGGCAAAGTAATATTCAATATTGAGAGGCTTTGATTAAAATATAAAAACAGTCAGTGAATGCATAGCAAACTAAAACATCTTAGGTCAGAAGAATGAATATTATTTATCATACATAAATATCTTCAGAGAATTTGTTCATGAGAATGCAAGAGCAATCAGGAAACTTGATGACAAACCTTATGTTCACTACTGGTTATTCTCATAGTAAGAAGAACTCGTTCCAGGCTTCTGGATACTTCATCAAGATTCTTCCCCTGGATAACCAAGAGCTGCCCTTCTGGTTCTGTAAAATCAGCAATAGCTTCATGTTAACTGCTTGAAAGAGCCGATTAAAACATTGTTCAAGTTAGAAGATGGCAACTAACAAATATGTCATGATCGTATACCTCAGTAACAAATTGGTATTACAATTATAAGCTCTAAATCATTTTCAATCAAACATGGTAATGGTTAAGGCATATTTTCCCATATGCAGCTTTGCCTATCAGGCCTAAACCTTGAGAACAAAATCAAAGTATGCAAATTAGCAAATGATGCACCTTACTAAGTATTTATATAACTGCAATAATGTCCAACAACAGCAGCCAAACAGAGGTAAGTTGCATATAATGTTTGGTAAACATATTGCAATCTGTGGATAGGCAGTCTGTATATTTAATTATTATGTGTACAGTAAAGAATCCAATATCTATTGAAAGTAATAGGCTGTGCATATATATAAAATTCTGAGTTATCATTTACTACTAATAATAAATAATAGATGTGTCGTTAATATGCAAGAAACAGAATAATAATAAGCTGTGCGTCTATATGGTTCTGAGTAATCATTTGCTGCTGAAAATAATATATAGATTTGTGCTGTATGCAAGAAACATAATATAATACTCAGCTTATATCATTGATTTGATAGTCCAGATCAGAATTTGTGTACTTATACAATGGAATAATATTCATATTATGTCATTCATTTAATAGTCCGAATCTGTGTGCTTATATCATGTCTGACTGTAAACAAATTAGCCATGATAGGGGAGGTTGAGGGACTACTGAAGGGGAAACAGCGTGTGAGGTCACCCTCTAAGTACACCACCCATCTGGATGGCAAGGGCCACATGGGCCAAGAGGGGAAAACTGCTCTTGGGCTTAGAGGAAATGACTATCCAGGACACCCTGTTGTAGCTGCACCCTCAACCACTAAACACGATTGAGCAATAATGGTTCTGGTACAGGGGAACAGAGGTAGAATACTAGGTACACCACCCCATATGGATGGCAAGGGCCATGTGGGGCCAAGGGGGGTAAACTGCCCTTGGGCATAGGGATTCTTGGGCACCCTATCAGACCATCATACTCAAGGAAGAATGAATTAGGAGATTCAATATGCTTATGCAATGATGTCTTATTTTATGTCTACTAACACTTTTGCAGGTCAACAGGTAGTTGTATCCCTGACCACATTCTCTTTGATTTCCTTGCATGCATGCTAATTAATATTTTCTTGTAAATACTCTCTAATTCTATTTTGCAGGGACCTAATTGTTCTATAAGCATTCCCCAACACCAAGGTAATTACTTGGAATTGATTAATTAGGGCAGATTTAGGGTTATCCCAAAAAGGGGACATTACAATGATATAGTAGATTATTGTTTGCATCTCTGAAATATCCCAACTGAAATATACACAAATTTTCTGATTTTTGCAACACAAATTTAAGCCCTAATTTTCTGATTTCAAAATTCTGCTCAAACCCTAGTTTTTTGATATAAGTTTCCGGCATGTTTAAACATGCATCAACAACAACATTTAGTCTTTCCAATGACATCAAAAATCACAGCAGATTTTTCTAACCATGAATAGGAATATAACCATCACAATGAACCATCAAAAACATCCACCAAACACATGCCAAATTCTGATAATCAATTGTTCAATTTGTTGCTACAAATCAGATCTATCTATTGATGCAATTTCACAATGAAATGGGCTGTAAACATGCCCAGCAGCATACAGAAGTTTGTTGATATGTTTAGGACTTCCAAAGGAGGGAGTTAGAGTTCCCATGCTTCCTTGCAAGTGAAGCAAAGTTTCTTCCTCCTTAGCTCATTCCTCGTATCAAAGTCCACCTTAGGAGGTGTGAACTTAGGCTAGTTATCACTTTTCTAAAATGGTTTATCTTCTCTAAAACATTTCTTTGGTGGTTGAAATGGTGGAGTAGTATCAAGATCAAGAGCCTATGAGCCTTCACCAACCCCTTCAACATATCATTCAATCCTTCCACAAATAACATTTGTACTCCTTGCATTTCTTATGAGGACACCTTGCTTGTTTCTCTTCTTATTCCTTTGCTGGTCCATGTATTGGTGTAGGTTGATGGTAGCTCTAACCACCTCTGGAAGTGCTAGGTACTCATCATAAGCAGCCATTATGTCATCATTAACATGAGTATCTTCTTCTTCCTCGAGTGTAGTCTCCACAAAAGTAGGCTGAAATGGCCTATCTGATACTATAGTAGTGGCTCTCCTGGAATGTATCGCTGCTCTACCCATGTTATTACTGCTATTTGCTCTTGGGGTTTGCTAGTCAACCCTCAAATCTCCAATTGTAGCCACTAGTTTCTCTTGAAAAGCTTGCAACATTTGTTGTTGATGTTGGGAAAAGACTTGCAAAAAGTCTCCCCATTTCTTCTTGCGGTCTTATTCTTCTTTGGTAGTAAAACTGAAATGGCGATTGCATAAAAGACCCTTAGTCTGGTAGGATCCAAGCTCTCATACCACTAAAATATCCCAACTGAAATATACACCAGTTTTCTGATTTTTGCAACACAAATTTAAGCCCTAATTTTCTGATTTCAAAATTTTGCTCAAGCCCTAGTTTGCTGATATAAATTTCAGAGTTTAAACATGCATCAACAGCAGCATTTAGTCTTTCCAATGACATTAAAAATCACAGCAAATTTGTCTAACCATGAATAGGAATGTATTCAATGTAACCATCACAATGAACCATCAAAAACATCCACCAAACACATGCCAAATTCTGATAAAAAATTGTTTAGTTTGATGCTACAAATCAGATCTATCTATTGATGCAATTTCACAACGAAATGGGCTCCAAACATGCCCAGCAACATACAGAAGTTTGCTGATATGAAGAAACCCCGGATTATGCAATGAAAATGATCTCCTACACTAACCCTAACTAGGCGAATTGCTCCAGCTCACACCAATGCAAATAAAATGCAAATCTTTGATGGTAAACGACTCCAAACCCTACCACAAGGGTGTGTTGGCCCACTGGTCTGATTGTAGGGTTTGCAACCCTTGAAAATCTGAAGTGAACCTCCCAACTTGCCCAAATTCGCCCCTCCAAACTAGTTGCCTATGCTGATGTAGAAATCTGAGCATGAAACTAACAAAAATCACCATTGAAGTACAAGTGAACCTCCATCATGAAGTCCTCCATTGAAGAGCTAGGTTTTCGTCCAACTCCTCCAATATTCTCCAGGGTTTCCTTCCTCAGAATATTTGCCAAAGTGCAGATTAGAAAAGCAGAGATAAATCAAATGATATGAAAAGCCTCCATATGATGTTGTATAAATATCAAGCCTCCTTATTTCTCCAATTACGTCTGCCCCAAAATGGGCACCACATTTCACCCTTTTAATTTTTTTGCTTTTACTTTATTTTAATTCCCCAATCTTGGTGCCAACTTTCTTATTTGAATTTTTCTTTTTACTTTTATTTCAATTTCTCCAATTGGGTGACAAAATCCCGATCCAATTTACTATATTTTTTATTTATTTATTTTTAATCATTTTAGCCTCCTTATAGCTCCCAAATGGGTCACTTAGCCCCAAATAAAATATAAAATATTTTAGACGCCAAAATTCAAAATTAAATGCTATTTAATCTCCTTCCCTAGGGCATCAAAAAAATTAAAAACAAAATTCCCCTATTTTCTCAGGCTCACCCAAAAGGAACATTACAATCTCTCTTGTGTGGAAGGTGTCTTTGTTCGTTGTTTGATCCTGCATCTTATGTTTATTCACAACTATAACATCATTAAGTTGTTTTTCATACATAAACAATGAATATAGAAATCCATGAACATGAATTTAGCAAAAAAAGAATACATAGAAATCAAACTAAGGTTAAGAGGAGCTACACCTCCCAACATTAGATCCTAGTTATTGCACCATGCACCTCTTCATGTATGTTAAAGAAACAACAGTCATTCTATATGTAGAAGAGGTAGCAGTATCATCTTGGAAACTTTCTTTGTTTCTAGTTGCATAGGCTCAAACCTCCTCCTCACCCATTATTACAAGCTCTGCCTCATGATCAACTTGATTGACCCATGCATGGCCCTGCTCCATTAAGATTAGGTTATCCCCCAATGATCCACTAAAATGCATCATCTTGCTCATCTCGATATTAGATCCAAGTTGTTGGACCTTGCGCCTCTTTGTGTATGTCAAAGAAGCAATATCCAATCTATATGCAAAAGAGGAAAAACTCATTATATTGCATCTCATTTCAAAATAAATTTAAATACACAAAAATTAATCAATTAGATCTACCAAAAATGTGTAACAATGAAATAAATAAAAAAATCTTATTAACTTCATACTTGAACTCTAATACAAAGAAATAATGCTTTGATATCTCCCTAAAATTGTTTTTGTACACAAAGTTCTTAGAAATCAATGAACATGGTTTTAGCAAAAAAATACATAGAAAAATCAAACTAAGGTTGAGCAAAGCCACTCCTCTCAACATTAGATCAAAAATTTGCACCTTACACCTCTTTGTGTATATCAAAGAAGCAACAAGCGTACTATATGCACATGAGGTGCAACATCATCATTGAAAGTTTATTTGCTTTAGTTGCATAGGCTCAAACATCTTCCTCCCCCATTACAACAAGCTATACCTCATGATCAATTTGGTTGACCCATGCATGTTAGTAACAACCACTTTATGCAAATAGGTAGCAACATCATCTTAGAAACCTTTTTGTTTCTAGTTGCATGAGCTCAAACCTCTTGCCCCATTGCCACAAGCTCCACCTCATGATAAGAATCACATTCCTCCCAACCTTAGATCCAATTCATTCGATCTTGCACCTCTTTGTGTACATCAAAGAAACAACAACCATTATATATGCAATGAGGTAGCAACATCATCTTGGAAACCTTCTTTGTCAATGATCCACTTGAATGCAGCATCAAACTCCCACAACTCCATAGGGTTTGATTATTTATTTGTGACTAAAACTCTCTTGCGATGGAAATACAGGTTGTAATGCACAAATACAAGGTTATTCAACCTTTTCATTGACAAATTGTTGCACTTTTTAGAGTGTTTAAGATCAAACCATTGTTACAAGACTCACCCAAACTTGGAAATTCTCGGGCTTAGTAGACCAAACCAAGGCCCAGGGACTCATGACCCGAGTACTTGGAAAATCTAGATAGACTCACTAGAGTCCTAAGGAGTAGAATCAAATAGGCCTATGAAAATCAAGAAAAGAAAAAGCATAAAAATTTGAAAATACTTAAACATGAACGCATGAAAACTCAAGCATTTTGTGAAAGGGTTTGGAGGCCTTTTGAAGATGGTTAAAAGCGATAAAATTATGAAAAATGCCCCTTGACCCTAAACCCCCATAAGGGGTTGTTCCCCCTTGACTGCATTGAGGGCACTACCCCCAAATCCCTACTCTACTTTTACAAAACAAAAACAAAAACAAAAACGGAAAAAAAAGTCGAGCCATTTGGATGAGAGAACATTTTTTGTTCTTTCAACTTCTTTCCCAATTAAATTCCCAATAGTTAAATTACATTTAACCTTCTAGTTTGCTAAGTCAAACCCTATACTATTTAATGCTCCTAAGGCTATAACAGCATTTGCAAACTTCACTAAGATACAAGTGCATGACTCCACATAGAGCCAATAATGTTGACCTAAGGGATACAAGCTCCTTTCTACCATAGTTCATGACTCCATATTATGATTTTTGTTTATGATGTCATACATATCATAATCCACAACTTTTGTACACCTAAAACACTTGACAATATTTATATATTCAAAAATGTTGTTTCCTTAAGTTAAAATCCATTGTATACTTATGTGATCGATGTATATTTGTGTATGTGATCAAAGTAGCATATATTTGATTAATTTAGTGTCTCTCTAAAGTTTATTTATTATAGGGTGCATGAAATTAGTTTTAAATGCTTAAAAATCTCTATATTTGATGTCTTTTTCAATGTGTTGAGTCTTGGTCAAGTATGGGCACCAAGTTCAAGTCCGAGTCAAAAATCAATTTGTTGAGTCTACACCGAGTTCAAGTCCAAGTCAAAAATCAACTTGTTGAGTTTGTGTGAAGTCCAATTCTTGAAACTGTCACTCAAATATTCTCCAATCACAATCACAATCACAATCCAAAGCATTGCCAGGTTGGTTAAAAATTTGGATGGCAATTCTCTAAAAATTGGACACTTATCAACAAAATTAACCACTATGCATCTCTAACATTAAAATTAGAACATTTATGATCTACAAATGTTAAAAGTTCAAAATTTAATAACAATGAAGGAAAATCTTAAATTTTAAATTGATGTTACTAATTATGCAAACATTACCTAGCCTCGTAGGTGTCCTTGATATCTTGCATATGCCAAGAGAAGATGGATCTCTAAACACTTGTTTATGAAACAAAATCTTAGCCCTCGTTAGTATACTTGGTTCTATAACCCCTTTGATAGTACAGAGGCCTCCCATAACCTCCTCATCAACCTTCAAGCTCTCAAGAAAGTGGCCTTTAAATTTGTCTTGCCTAGAGCTGGTCAATGATATCCTAAATAGGCCTAGGGCCCATATTTGTCCTCCACACCAATATAGAAAAGTATATATGCTCCTCACTCAGTCCATTATGTCATAGATGTACCCCATTGCTAGGTTTTCTCTATCAACAACACGAAGGAGAGAGAAACAAACAACTTAATCACCTATAAAAATTCAAAACTCAAATAGTCGAAAAAGTAAGTCTAATTACTCTAGGTTGCCAATGTCCCCCAACATTAATCAATCCAATGTATTAAGCAAGGACACCAAAAAATAGACATCCACTAGTAATCTACCTACATAAACATAATAATTTGCATTATTGGCGACTACTTGCACTATATTTATCACCCCCACATCCACTGAAACTTCTTCCAAAACACCACACGAATAATCTACAATTTTAACATTCCCTAAAGCATTAGTTGACTTCAAAAAGATTGTGTCAATACAAAAAAGATAATAAATGATTCAACAAATCCTACTTTTACTAACTCCATCCATTAGATGTAATAGTGCAGTCCTTCATCATCCAATAAATTCACCACTCTTTAATAATGTAATAGATCATCAATAAAAGGAACTTTGAACCCTTGAAGAGCTATGGAAATTGCATTAACAATTGTTTGCCAAAAAAGGGGACCCAAGACACAAAATATTAAAAAAAAAAAATTAAATGAAAAATGTAAACCCTAAACAAAACTATGAAGTTCAAAACTAAAAAATTATAATAAACAACGAGACATAAAATCAAAATATTGCCTCATTGCATCGAAGGGAATATCACAAAAATTACCAAAAACCACCAATTACACTCCTTGCTGCTTTGTGGCCAGCTTAGTTCCAAAAATGGCTAGTAACCACAAGTAATGAATAGCACAACCCAAATCCCCTAAGTAAGAACTCTAGGCCATTGGAGAAGTGAAGAAGTAGGTATTTCTTAGATTTTTCTTACTCTTTGCTCCCTCTTTTCTTGAAAGAACTTCAATTGCATTGGCACTTCCCTCAAAACAACAGACTCACATTTTCTTAATGAAACACCACATACAGGTATGCAAGCAAGGTGGTATTTGAGGCAATTAATGTCGCTTCCTGGAAACTCCACAGCACAATATTTGCAAAACACTTACCTACCATGCTTCCAAGCAAGGTTTTTCCTTTGTGGCCCTAACAAATTAGAATTGTCAAATCTACATCATGAAAAGTGAGAGAAAACATGAGTTACTTTAAAAATACATGTAGTGAAGCTATCAAAAATGCAAGAAAAACTTCAAAAAGAAAAGAAAAAGAAACATTAAAACAAAAAAAGCGAAAAATAAATTTACGAAAACTAATATAAACCCTAGGCTTTTGTTGTTTTCTTTTATTTTTTAGATTTTGCATTTTAAAATTTATAAATATAAAGTCTAAAATAAAACAATAAAACTATATTACTAGTTTGAGCCTTGGGGCCTACTAATTACTAATTCGGGTTCGAACTAGCTCAGATACAAGTCTAGATCCAATCCAACTTATACCATGTCCATGATCCCATCCCAAGCTTGTGGGTCCAACCAGGACAACCCCAAGTGAAACTGGACCGTATTGAGCTGCCTTTAATGCGAGTGGTGAATTTAACATTTTTTTTAATTTTGACTTTTCACTTTGACCAAAACCTAAAAACACCCCCAAACCCTAAAATGTGGATCTTGATACATTTTGAAATCAAAAACAAAGTCGTTTATCTTATTGTGAATGTAAAACAAAAATATCATTCATCCTTGTTGAGCTTTCATTCTTGCTTGCCATTGCACGAATAAAGTTGAAGATTAATCAATGAACGTTTCAAAGTGGTTGGTTTGTTATTCCTACACCTTTGTAAGAGCCCATTTGTTGTCAAGGAGATCGTCAACAAATATTTCCACAAGAAAGTAGGTTTTTTTCAAGTTTTTGGTTTTTTTTACATTTTTTTTACAAATGAACTCCCTTGTTTTGTTTTGAATTTTTTGTTTTGTTTCAATTCTTCTATGAATCTATAACACATGCTTTTTTTTAAATGAGTTAAGTTATATATTTTTTTTGTTTTTATTCATTTCAATTCTTTGAATGTGTTGTTTATTGAACTTCTTGCTATAGATATTACAATTGCAAATGCTTTGAGCTCCATGGGCCAACCTCACTTCAAAATAGACCCAAATACTCTCCATTGGAAATATGTTGGTATGGTATAGTAGCTTCCAAATAGTGGGGGTTATGTTTGGAAATGTAGTGGGTGTGATGTTAGGTATTCAAGCTCACCCAATCAAGTGAAAGGCCATTTGTGCCGCATCCTTGGACTAGGCATCAAAGATTGCCCAAGAAAAAATGATGTATCCATTCTACAAGCAAAAGTCATGGCATATATTGATGAGCAAGAAAAAATAAATCAAGCACTAGGACGCAAATCAGATCACCATTTATTAAAGAAAGGATCTTGAGGAATGAAGCCTCATCCACCGCTTTCTAATCTTCAACCTATAGAGAGCCACCCTTTTTTACCCACACCTAAAGAATAACCCATGGCCTTTACACATAACAAATCAAATGGACCATTGGAAATGGCATTTCAAAACAACTCTCAAGAGATTGTTGAAAACAACATAGTGAGATGTCTCTTGGCAAATGGATTGGCTTTCAATGTTGTTTGCTCACCATATTGGCAACAAATGGTGAAAGCAACTAATGAGGCTCCAAAAGGGTACAAGGGCCCAAGTTTTGAGAAAGTGCATAGTAACTTATTGGAAAAAGAGGTGAACTTTGTAGAGGAGTCATTGAAGCCCATAAGGGATTTGTGGGCCGAAACAAAAGTGTCCCATCTTTTTTGATAAATGGAAAGATAAAATAAATCGGTTATTGATCAATGTTATTGGAGTGTCCCCTAAAGGGGCAATGTTTTGAGAGTAGTAGATTGTGAAATGGAGGTGAAGGACGGTGCATTCATTGCTAACATTCACATGATAACCATTGAAGAAGTGGGCCCTTGAAAAGTTGTGCAAGTCATAATAGGCAAAGCCAAAAATTGTGGTGCAACTGGGTTATTAGTCGAGGAGCGCCATTCACACATTTTTTGGACACCTTATGTTTCCCACTCTCTCAACCTTATGCTACAAAAAATTGGCACCAAATTGATTAGATAAAATCGATGTATGCCAAGGCCAAAGAGATTCAAACGTTCATCACCAACCACCATAAGTCACAAGGCATATTCAAAAAGTTCTCAAAATTGGAGTTAATAAATATGTTTCACTTTAGTAAAAAATTTAATTTTTGTGAATTTTAACTTTTTAATTTTGATTTTCAAGCAGGTAGTTGAGACCCATTTTTCCTCCAACACAATTGTCTTGAGATGACTTGTGAAGGTTCATGAGGAACTTTCTAATATAGTCATCAGCCCAAATTGGTCCATATGGAGGCGATCTAGCATTACACAGGTAGAACATATTAAGTGGATGATCCTAGATGACATTTGGTGGGATCATCTTGAATATCTGCTTAGTTTCACTAAGCCCATATTGAGTATGATCCATTATACTAACACGGATAGGCCTTGTTTGGGAGTGATATATGATGGCAATAAACTCAATGATTGAGAAGATGAAAGCCATCATAAATGCAAAAAATCAAAATCTTGAAAAAACTTTCTTCAAACTACACAAAATTATTGAACAAAGATGGAACGAAATGACTGCTCCACTACATCTTCTTGCCTTTGCATTGAGTTTAAAATATTATAGTGCCAAGCTCCTTTCTCTATCAACAAGAATTGCCCAATATAAAAATGTTGAAGTCAGCCAAGGGTACAAGGCAACACTACATAGACTCTTCATTGATCCTAACATGCAAGATGTAGTGAGGATTGAGTTCATGGATTTTGTAGACTCTAACGAATTTAGTATCGATGCTCTTCCTAACAAGTATAAGGTTGATGCTCATAGCTGGTGGTACTTCCATGGCCAATCATTCACAAACCTACAACCACTTGTGATCAAAATTTTATTGCAAGTCCGTTCTACAAATATATATATATATATCAAGTTTCATTTATATTTTTAATTTAAATTTTACTGCAAGTTTGTTCTACAAAAAGGAAATTATTTTTCAATTTTTATTTATATTTTTTAATTTATTTTTTTTAGTTTTATCTCTTAACTCTCTAGTTTTGTCTTAATAGGTTGGTTTTATAGTTTTAATTTAAATTTTATTGCAAGTAAGTTCTACAAAAGAAATAATTTATCTTACAAGTTTTATTTATATTTTTAATTTTATCTCTTAACTCTCCAGTTTGTTTTAATAGGTTGGTTCATATGCGTCTAAGAGGAATTGGAGCACATACTCCTTCATCCACTCAATATAGTATAATCAACTACACTCAAAAAAGGAAAAGGATTTAGTGTATGTACATTCAAACTTGTGGCTCCTTTCACACAACCGAAGTGGATACAAGGAAGGGGACACAAGAAAGTGGGATATCGAGCCAAAGCATATTGACTTTGATGCTTTGATTTCCCACCTTGTTGCACTTGATGTTGAAGACGAGCCAACTAGCGAGCATGAGAGTGCCAATGCTAGTGCTAGTGCCAATGTCAATGGCACTCTTTGTGATTCCCCTAATTCATCAATACCTACATCTAATATGGATGGTGATGATGATATTTTTGAAGACCCATATGATGATGCTTGATCAATGATGGTTGATTGTTGACGCTTGACATTATTATTTTTTAAATTTTAGTATGTAATATATATCATAATATTTTATTTTGACTGATTGACATTGTAATCTTTTTTATTTTTATGGGGGTTTTGTTTATCATACAATCTATGTTGTTATGTGTGGTATTCTGAACTTAATTACTGCTGCAAATATGTATATATTTTTTATTTTATTATGTTTTTGTATGGACCAACCCAAAATGAACCCAACCCCAAAACAAAATTGACCAAATTCATGAACTGAACCCCACATTCAAACCCAAACCAATACGAGGAGCAATAACTTAGCAATAAAATGTAATGATGAATAAAGGACAAAGAATGAGGAAAAAATGAGTATATTCAACTTTCCTTGACTTGATGCTTAAAATTGGAAGTTGGAAATATGTAACTCAAATTCAAGGCCTTATATCAACTCTTCATTCGGACACATCCACCAGTAATCCAACCCTGTCAGCTCCTTGCACACAAACATTCAGCTGCTTTGAAGAAAAAAAGGAAAAGAAGGAAAACCAAGTAGTGTGAAAATAGTTTGAAAGCAAATGAGCAAGTGAAAATAAGGACAAAATGGACAAGTGAGTGTTTTAAAGTGTTAGTGTTTTTTAGTTTAAGGGACGTACTTTTTAAGCAAGTAATTTCTTCAATGTCTTTTTCACTTATCTATCAATTCTAAAAGCTTTCCAAGTCTACAAGCGGGACATGCAAGTCTCCACAACCTGATCATGGAATCAGCAGGTTCATGACCCTAGGTTGTAGCCCACCCAAGTTGTCTTGGACTCAAACTCATTGGTCCAAGTGAGTACCTAGTGATTCTCATAACTATGATATATACGATAGGATGAAGTAAATGGAAAGAAAGAATTATGATAGTTTTGATGAATGACCAAGAATAGGTCAAAGGGACTAGGACATAAAACTCTTCCAATAGCAACGTACTAGGCCAAAACAAATCATATATACAACCAAAGCAAAGAAATGCAAAAAACAAAGAAATTGACAAGTGGGGATAAACAAAAAGTAGTAATTGTGAAACAAGTACAACTATAAATAGATGTATGAGAGTAGGACCCTACTAAGCTATGGGAGTAGATGAAGAAAAAAACTAGCAACATAAGCCAAGCGCAAAAATCATCAAGTGCTTCTACTCTAGAATGCATTGACCGAGCCAACAAGTCACCATTGGAGTACCAATACAAATCTAAAAATTCTCGTAGAGGAGAGTCAAATGCCATTAGGATCATGTTGGATGATCTGAGAATGCAATTGATTCCACCTAGAACATTCCCAAACACTCAATGCCAAAAAAATATTGGTGGTAGAAAAGAAACTAGTAATGTGAACTTGTCTGAGAGATCTACAATGTAAAGAGAAGTGTCATTAGTGTCTACAACATGAAGAGGAGATACAACCACAACCATTTGAACGGGAGCTAAGGTTTGAGGAGCCTTAGCTATAGTAAACCACAAAGATGCTCAATGTATCACCAATCTACCCCCTTCTTTGCATGAATCAATAGTATCCAAAGGGCACTTAACATTCCCAACATCTATGATGGGTTAAAGGAAGGAAATAATTAGTATAGGAGTTCTTTGGCCACCAAAAAAGGATCTATGCTTAAAAGTGGCAACCTCGCAAAGAAAAAGGGCCAAGCATCTTTGATCAAAGTAGCAAAATAGGGTTGATAGAAAACCAACAAAACCTCTATATAAACAATGATATCTCACACAAATTTCGTAGTGTATAGAACATCAAAAAATAAAATACTCCTAAAGTGACCAAAGGAAAAAAAAAATCACTTTGTAAAATATGATGATCAATCTCAACTCCAAGTTGGTGGGACAACACAATCAACTAGCCAAGATGGCCCCTCAAACCATGAGACAATTGATGTTGAAAAAAGTTGAGCCAAAGAATGAATGGTCCCACCTTCAACCTATAAGAAATGTTCAACATAGTAAGATAGTTTTGGGTTGAGAGTGTGTAGAAGGTCCAAGTGACCTAGATGTAAAGATAGTAAATGTTCTCTTTAATAAATCGATTAAGTACCTCTTTCCTCGAATACCTAGAAAGGAGCGACAATGAAGGAATACCTAAAAATAGGTATCCTATCCAAGGAAATGTTGATAGACTAGAAAACAAAACAAACTTTGAAAAACCAAAAATGCTAACATTTGAAGGGAACCAAAGAGGCAATAGCTTCTAAGGAATAGAGTGCCAAAAATGGATCCCTACCACAAGACAAGAAAAATTACACTTAGATCTAAGCCTAAATATAAACCAAGTGAGTTTTTAAGATATCCAATATATCATAGCAAGAAAATATTTGGTTCTTAAGCCCCTCTATAGTGCGCCAAACACTACATGTAGGAATATTACCCTCTCATATCATCGTAAGTGATGCCCTAATGGTATATTTTAGGGCTATTTAGGTTGGAATGACAATGAGACTGCAAAAACTTTTCTTAGCAATTATTTGTTAGTGTCACAATGCTTTACTTTGTCTTATGTACTTTTATTGCTTTGGTTATAGGGTTCTCTTCCAACAACTTTTTATTGTTAACTAGTGTAACCTCTAGTACCATTGATCTACTTTTGGCCATCAATAGACACTAATATAATTTCTTTCTTTCTCCTATCTCTCTTTCTTCTTCTAGTGATTTGTCATTCAATTGTAAATCCAACATAGGGGTAATTACAATGTTAGACAAATGACACTACCTTTATGCTTTGGGATGCCTCTTGTAAGCATATGTCATTAGACAAAACCCAAATCCTTTCTATACCATTTCTTTTGGTGCCACTCTATTCTCTCATACCATTTTTCTCTTATGATCACTCTACTTCCATGTATCATGGGATACATCGAAAATTGAGGATTTCTCTTCCATATCATCACTCCTCCACATACTTTTAGGTATTTAAGGAGGTGTAGTACATTGGACAATTTGACAATGGAGATATAGGTATATTGAAAGGCAAGAATGATAAGGATGAAGCAAAGAGGGTTTCTTCTAGGAGTGGTAAAAGAAAAGTTGAATCCTTCAAACACTTGAAAAACCTAAACCTTAATTTTTTTGCAAGTTCGATAATCATCTTGCATGAGAGAATTTGTATGAACATATGACATGACAATCCTAGGTACAAATCCTAGGTACAAACATAGCCAAATACATTTTTTTGGCCTTGAATGCAATGTAAACACTTATCACTTCAAATGGCATCTGTCAAAGGTGTTAGGCCATGATGTGAAGCCTTGCAAACAGTGCCCTCTAGATGTCACCCATCAAACAAAGCAAGCTCTCTTGAGGCCTATTCAAAGGGTAGAACAAAGAAGACATGGCATGCACACAAATTGGATCAATTTCTTCAAAGACCAAAGATGGCCTTTTCGATAAGACAAAACTGCCATAGCAACCTACAAGGGAATCTCAATCTACACATAGTTCTATAGCTTGCAGACCAAACACTAGGTGGAAAACATTAACATATTTACACCTCACACTATAGCACAAGCACAATTGACTTTAAAGAGTTCAAGGTGGAGAAAAAATGTTCACAAACAAACGAAGAAAGCCATTGGCAATTCTTGGTATTATTCTAGCCAAGTCTCCCTTCTTGCAAGGTATGTTGGACTCCTTGGCTTTGAGGACTGATATACTAAAGGATGTAGTACAAGATGTGAGCCATGTTATCAAACATCCCATGATGTGAGCAAAGACTAGTAGCAATGTCATGTCAAATTGGTGGATAGATAAAAGGAACTCTACTCCCATCAACTTCCTTGTCAAATTCAGCTTGGCATAGTCTTCTTAAAATCTATGGTTGCATCAAATAGGTTGAGATGACAACAGCCAACATTTAAACTATTTGATAAGGTAGGGCCACAAAATGTGGTTTAATTTATTGCAAATAATGTTGTTTATGTGGCTATTGAGACTTTTGATGAAGAAGTATCCCTCTATGTTTTGGATCCCGTGCATAACAAATTATCTTGATCTAACCTTGATGACATCGAAAAGCTTGAATGAGTTAAGCATGTTTTGGAAAGAACTCACACAATTACCCAGTTTATGTACAATCACACAAGGGTGTTGAGTATGATTCAATCACAAAAGGCAAGGAACTTCTTCAACCAAGGGTGACAAGATTTGCTACCAACTTCCTTACATTGTATACTCTTTGTTTGCAGAAAACAAATGTGAAACAAATGTCCATTTCAAATGAGTGGGTTGAGTCTAGCTATGCCATTCAAATGGATTGAAAGATTGGAAAATTTTGATTTTCAAAGAGTTTTTGAGAAAAGGCATAGTAGATTGCCCAGATTTCAAAGCCTCTAGTTTTTGAAACTGGTTGATTATCAATAGGATGAAGAATAACATGGACAAGTAGATGTCACCATGAGAAACGGGTTTGGTAGATGCATTCCCCCTTCATGTATATCGTTAGATACTCTCTCAATCTCGCATTGTTCTAGAGAGTCTCATTTTGAAACAATGTAAAAGTCATAAAGGGTCTCTTTAAATAAATAGAGAAATTATTCCCTAGTCCACAGGATCTGCATGCAACTATGGCAGAGTTGCCCATATACAAGCAAGCAAGAGGTTTTTTCTCTAGTATTTATGTCATAGAAGGCAGGGCCACCGTTAAACCAAGTTTGCATAAAGATTTGACAGTGTCTCTAAATTGTACATGAAACAATTTTAGCTGGAAACATTGCTTAAAATTGCTTGTATTAACAAGGAGAACAAATTACAATATATAGAGGACGTAAATAACTGTAGACATTAAAATGTCTAACTACCTCAATTACTAACTACTGTAGATATAATTGACCATTATACAATATCAGAATATAATATTCTAACACCCTCCTTTAATGGTCAATCGTCTAACTAGCCTACAAAAAACAATCTACAGGTCTTTTGGTCACAAATTCTTCAAAACACTCTACTGCTACTGAGACCCTTCCTAGATCTACAGAATGTTAATGATTAAGAGAACCAAAAAAACGTTCAGAAAAAAAACAGAGAAGGCTGCCCCCTTCTTTAGAATGCTCTACAACAAGAGACAAGAGCTTGCCACTGACTCTACCACTAAGATGAGTCTGCCACTATCCCTCCCAGAATCTGCAGAGCTGTTGACCAGAAGTCATCACAAAACGTCCAACCTGACGTTGGGTAACAGAGCTATCCCTCCTTGAAACCAGAGATAGACTGAGAACAATTGCCACGATTTTGAGGATAAATCGACAAACCATCGAAACTTTTGTAGATGAGCATGACACCCGAGAACAGAATGCAAGAAGCCAGTTGTGCAAATGTTTGCCCCAGCAACGCCAAGTGCGACCAAAACAGACTGCAATAAAGTACAATTTTTTAGGAAAAAATTGCCAAACCCAGAAATCGGAAGATTACAAACCATCGTTTTTTTGGAAAAAACAGTAAAAACCAAATATCGAAGAACCCTCCCAAACAACAAAAACCCTGACTAGGGTATACAGGAAAAACTCTTAATTTTTTAGGAGAAAATTATAAACCCTCCCGAAATTTTTTAAGGGAAAATATTATGAAAACCCATATAGATTTTTTTTAAAGG
>VDFB02139312.1:0-22265 GCA_007258455.2 Sequoia sempervirens | reverse complement strand
AAATGTATAATTGCTTCACTGCGGCTATTCCTATAGTATTGTCTTCTTTGTAGCATCGACATTGTTTTACTCAAAGATTGACAAAAAATGCAAATAAGAATCTTTTATTATTGCTTTGTACCTTGTCTTCATTCTTGTGAGAATGGTGATGATTTGTAGTAGTCGCCTACAACTTATGTATGGATTGGAACAACCATTTTGTGCATACCCTTTGATATTTTCTTTCCATTACTTGATGCTTGTAGACACTGTCATAATTTCATTTAAGCATTTTTTCATTGAATGCCAGTTTTCCATTTAGCTTTTGTAGCTGCTCCTTGAGGAAATGCATTGTGAACTTAATATGTATGCATGTTCATTGTCATTCCATGACCATGTTGATATGATGACTTTTAGCAGACATTGCATTTCCCTCTTAAATAAGCTCAATTGAGCTCATTATTTGACACAAACTTAGCATGCTGGGCTCAACCCTTGTGGGAGCCTACATTTTAACCTACATGTTGTAATTTGATGAAACAAAACAACATTACTTTTCTTGTATCTGCACATAACACAAACATGTTAGAAATATATGCATATGGCAGATGTGTTTGATCATTCTTGTTTTCCTGGACATGATATGCAAATTGTTTAATGCAAATGAGGGTCAGATTGTATGTTTATAGAGGTATGTGCATGTATGGATTAGTGACTTTTCATTGCTCTAACGACACTCCTTTTCTCAGATGTAGGCAACTAGGAGGAGCAAGGAGGTTGAAGCTAGTTGCAGGACAAGGGATAGATTGAAAAAGATGCAGGACAACTCAACTGAAGACTCATCATTCAAGAAATGATGAGCCACCCTTCCTCATATGTGCATTCCTTTCTATTAATATCTATAAATGTATAATCCTTTCTTTCATTTGTGTTAAACAAGTTAATCTCACGGCTTGTGTGAGAAATTATACATTTATACTATCAATAAAGACTATCTTTTGAAAAGATTTGTGCAATCTTTCTTCTATGTTATTTGCATCTGTATAAATGCGGTATGATAGAATAGTTTTCTATTTATTTTATGCAAATGAATGTAAGGTAGTGGAAAATTAAAATGTACCTATTTTTTCATTTGATATCATTTTAGCTCTACCTATTTGAGCTAGTAGCTAAAATAGGTAACATTTCTAGCAACATTTGCTAAATGTTTGCCTACTAAACATCAAAACTAGTTTCCTAGGATTTCTATTGGGCACATAGTCACTTAGCCAACCTAAAATGGTTCTTAAACAACTCTTTTCAATGTTGTAACTCAATAACAGAACTCAAAACAACTTGGAAACTTATTGAAAACAAAAACTTTAGAGTGAAAACTACCTATCTATGCTTGCAAAGCACTTATGGAAATGAAAATCGCATCTAATCTATTGTGCAACATCACTTATTTATCTTCAAAACTTCTTGACATACCTCAAAAGTAATTCTTGAGGTGAATCCCATTGACTGGGATTGGCTCCATATCACCATCCAACTTGGATAGCTGGAAAGCATTATGTTGTTTACATTCAGAAATGATATAAGGCCCACTCCAAAATGCATCAAACTTGGAATGTTTCCTAGGTTTTCTTTTAAACTCATCCCACTTGAGCACTATATCACCTTCTCTGAAAGTTCTTGGGGTGCCCTTTTGTCGAAAGACCTCTTCATTTGAGCCTGATGTTGTTTTATCTTTCTCATGGCCTCAACTCTAGTTTCTTCTAACTCAACCAGCTGAGCTAATCTTACTGTCATAGGCCCTTCCTCTATTATGTCCAGCTGATGAGCCATATCTAGTACTGGAAATTCCAGTGAAATAGGAATCTTAGCTTCCTTGCCATATACAAGCATAAGAGGTGAATGCCTTGTTGACCTTTTCGGGGTAATTCTATTAGCCCACAATGCTTATTTTAATTGTGTATGCCAAGTTCTTTGGCTACCCTCCATGTTTTCCTTGATGATTCTAATTAAGTTCTTATTTGTGGATTTTGCTTGGCCATTTCCTTATGGATAGTAATTGGAGGATGTATTGAGATAAATCCCATTCTTGATAGCCCAATCAAAAATTTTAACACTCACAAAAGCAAGGGCATTGTCTGAAATAATAGATTATGGGATTCCAAACCTGGTAACTAGCTCTTCATAAAAATTTAGAACATACACATTGGCCTCTTTAAGTGCGACTACTTCAATCCACTTAGGAAAATAATCTGTGGCTATAAGTACCCACTTATGGCCAACACTAGATGGAGGGTTTATAACTCCAATAAAATCTAACTCCCACCTCATAAAGGGTTGTTCAACCTAAACCAACTGCAAAGGTAAGGCTACCAACTTCTCCTTTCCAGCAAATAGAGCACATTCTTTACACTTTCTGACCCACAAGTGTGCATCCTTAAATAAACTAGGCCAATAATAGCCACCCTTCATCACCTTAAGAGTTGTTGCTCTAGGTGAAAATGGCATCCAACTTACCCCTCATGGAATTCATGCAACACTCTTTCAACTTGGTTAGGCTCAATACACCTCAACAATATTCCATTAAAATATCTCCTAAAAAGTGAACCATTTAGAAGCACATAAGGAATGGACTACAAATGAAAATACCTTCTTTTAGCCCTATCCAAACTTTGAGGACACTCACCTGTTTATAGAAAATGAACCATTTCTTGCATCCAATCGGTAGTAAGAGTTGAAACCATTGCTTTCCCTTCATCTTGCAATGCCAAAACAATTTCTTGCTAATATTCTTTGCTGGTGGTAACACCATCAGCAAGCTGTTCACACAGTCCCTTGCCTCTAACCAACTTGGTAACCTTAATCTCTACATCATACTCCAATACCTTAGTGACCCAACCATCTATTTTATCACTTAAATCCTTGTTTAGTAAAAACTCTTTCACACTTGGATGAGAAACCATCAACATAATCTTGTTATTAGAAAGCATGTTCCTTAATTTTTTCAAACTTCTTATAACAACAAGAACATGTTTTTCTTCAAAAGTATATCTCAACTCATAATCTTTGAGTCCTTGACTGAAGAATGCCACAGGCTGCTCAAAACCTTCATCATTACACTATACAAGCATAGCTGAAACAAAATCAATGTTCCCATAGGTATATAAAGTGAAGTCCTTAGAAAAATTAGGATTCAAAAGTGTAGGTGCAGCTACTAATGCTTCTTTTATAAGCTCAAAAATTATTTTCCCTTCCTTAGTCCAATTGAAAGGAACATTCTTTCTCAACATATGAGTTAGTGGACTTAATAAATCAGCAATGTCATGGATGAACCTCCTAACAAAGTTAATTCTACCAATAAAACTCTACAAACCTTTCTTATGTGCTGGTAAGGGGAGAGTTAAGATAACACTTACTCTTTCAGGATCAATAGTGACACCATGTTCAGACACCACATAGTTGAGCAATCTGCCCTCATGAACAAAAAATACACACTTTTTTGGATTAAGTGATATCCCAAACTCTGCATTTCTCAAAAATCTACCTCAAGTGATTTAGATGATCCTTAGCCTCTTTGGAAAAAATAGTAATGTCATCAAGGTAGACTAAGACAATCTTGTACATTAAGCCTTGAAAGGCCATATCCATGACTTTATGAAAGGTTTCCCCAGCATTAGATAAACCGAAGGGCATTCTCTTGTAGGCCATAGTCCCCCATTTTGTGGTGAAGGATATTTTATATTGGTCTTCCTCTTTTACTAATATATGATTGTAACTAGAATAACCATCTAGTAAGGAAAACCTCCTTGATCTTGAGACTACTTGAAGTATTTGTTCCATGGAAGGCAAAGGATGATAGTCTTTCAAGGAAGCTCTATTCAAGTCACAAAAATCTACACATAGTCTTATCTCTCCATTTTTCTTCCTTATGGGCACAAGGTTGGAAACCCATGAGGTATGCTTAATGGGAAAGATAATACTACTTTCACTCAATTTATTCAGTTCTTTCTTCATAAGAGGTTCTAACTTATTATTCAAAGGCCTCTGTTTCTTCCTTATAGGTTTGACATTAGGCTCAAGTTCAATGGTATGTTGAGCAAGTTGGGGATCAAAACCCTTTAAACCACGATATTCCCATGCAAATATATCATTAAATTCTTGACAAATTTGAATAAATACATGCTTTTCTTCTGCTATACATACCTTTCCTAGTTTAAGAAGCTTCCCTTTGAAGACCTCAACTTCTTCATAGTGATCTTGCTGAACTTATATACTGGCTTCAGGTTTTCTAGCTTCATCATTAGTATTGAAAATAGACTCTAGGGTGACCAAGCCCTTTGGCATCTTATTATTTTTGAGCTGAATGATTTGGTCACCGTACTGGTGTTGTAACTTCTCTTGGTTAGCATGCAAGAACTCAGCTTCTTCCCTTAAGAAGTTCACAATCTGCTGGTCACTTTCAAACACTTTCCAGTGTATATTATTATTAGGTACAGTAGGCCTAACAACAATATTAATATGTTGATTATCTTTACCACTACTAATCTCTTTTCGAATATCATATTCAACTCCTACTACTGTCATCCTATCAACATGTTTATTCTGATTTCTAGGTATAGAAATCAAATTAAATGCATCAAATCCCTCCAAGAGGTCCCATACTCTATGCTTGTAAGACTTAAGTAAATCATTCTTTGTAACATTAAGTTTTCTCACCTGATTAACAACCAATTCGCTATCCCCATAAAATTTCAAGCAAATTATACCCTTTTGTCTTGCCCATTCCAAGCCTTGGGTAAGAGCTTCATATTCAACAACATTGTTAGTACAACTGAAACAGAATTTGAATGTTGAATAGTACTTCTCACCTTTTGGAGAGACAAGCATGCACCCACCACCAACACCAACTCTACTCCTTGAGCCATCAAAATATAGCTCCCACACCTCATTATCTTGACGTTTACCATGCTGCTCTATGTCTTTATCAATATTAGGCATAAAAGAGTTAGTCTCATGCATCATATAAACACCAAAATCAACTTCTTCTAGCTGCTCACATGTACCAATCACATGATTCTGAGCTTCCCACTCATTAGGGAGAACATTTGGTATACCTTTGGTTTGAGTATTACCCTCTTGAACAATGGGCTACTTCTCTTGTTCACTTGTAAACAAATTGGCATTAATAGGGGTGCATTGCAAGGTTCAATATGATCTTTGGCTATGGGTTATAATTTTATAGTTACTGTAGTGCCATACCTGGTTCTAAACATCATATGAGACCAATCAGAGGATAGGTAACCACCTATCTTGGCTATGAAATCCCTGGATAAACAAATAGCAAATAAGGGAGGCAACTCAATGGCATAGATATCTTGTGGTATTGAAAAGTTTGGGCAAGCATGTAAGATTAAGCTTAGACATTTAATGACCCCTACTATATTAACAATAGTACCATCTAATTGCACTACCCCTTTTTCAAGTGGCTCATACTCAATTCCCAACTTATCAACAATCTGTTTAGGCATTACTGAACTACTAGCCCCTGAGTCAATCATACAGTTGTGAAGTAGATGATCTCATATAATCAAAGACACATAAAAAGGAGGTGGTTTGGCTTTAATAGCTTGTTGTTCTTTGTCATTGATAGTAGTATTAGTTAGCACCACCTTTGCTTTTTCTATACTAGGCTCATCAGATATACTCAAACTTGATAAAGCTAATTTGAGCAGGTCTTTTTGGGTAGGGATACTCAAGGAATCCCATATAGATGTAGTTACATTTATTTTCTTCATATGCTCAAGACTATTAAAAGAAGATGTAGTTGGCTTAACTTGGCCTTTAGGGGCAACAACATCACCTTTAATAGAAGTTGTCTGAATTGATGAATTGGACCTCTCCTTGGCTACCAAAGGCTGTCCTCTTGGTAGAATTCAAACATTCTTAGCATTTGATGGGCCAAAAGCACTCTGATTCATGTTTGGTACTTGATTCAACTAAGTTTGAACTTTATCAAACTGTTGGACTTCATCTATTGCTCTCTTTTTACTACGTGTTTTGGCTGCAATTGAAGAACCAATTTGGTTCATACCAATAAATTCTTCTCCTTTCCAATTTAGGAATGTTGACTCATTTGTTTGTTCCTCTTGCTACTATACAGGAGCTTCCACATGCACATTAGACTACACTGCTGGACTATTTTGAATCATCAAGGCTTGATTAACCAACCCATTTACACAGGTACTTTGATTATGGGGCTGACCACATGGAAAACACCACTGATAATCCTGTGCTAAATTGTTCTAGATAGACACAAGCTCCTTAGAAGTGCTGGTGGTATTGGAATTGTAAGTTTGATAAGGCCTTGAGTTAGGAGCGAGTCTTTGGCCTTGATTATAAGGTTGATGAGGTGGTCTGCTAGACTGATTTTGTTGGTAATTAGATTGAAATGGGGGGTGATAAGGCCTAAAATTTTGATTTTGCTACTTTTTTAAATTCACTATCTCATTGCCAAAGGTCTGCACTAGGCCCTTAATTTCTTCAAATTCATGAGACTTAGCTGGGGATGTATTTTCTTGACTATTGAGTTGGGTATCAGGTGTTGGAAATGCTAGTGCAGTTGGAATAACAACTAAAGGAGGTAATTACATTGGTATTGGTGGTTGAATTGTAGGCTATATTGGCATGGGTGGCCTTGGAGCAATTTTACCAGCCTATATAAGGTTGTTCTCAGCTATAATAGCTACAACATAAGCAATTGGAAGTGAATCCCCTCCCATAGATTTAATCATAACTGAAATGTTGCTATTTAAAGCCCTTAAATAATATAAAAATGCATGATCAATAGTGGGTCTTACCGTATGTGGAATTCTATCCCATGTTTTTTGAAAACGGTGATTGAAGTTTGACATGACTTCGCAAGGGGCCCTCTTGATTGTAGACAACCGCTCCATCAATGGAAAATGGCCTGATTTGTCTTCAAAGAAACTACACAACTAGTCACCCAAGTCATCCCATTTGGCTATGGAATTGATGGGTAGACCTCTGAACCATTGTAGAGCCTTTCCTTTGAACGATGCTTCCAACAACTTGAGTGCAACATTCTCCTCTGTCACGTGATGGACAACACATAGGTTTGCAACATCTTTTATATGCTCAGTTGGAGTAGTCTAATCTTCACCATGAAAATATGGCAGACTCCTCAAAGTAGCCACAGGAATGACATCATGTTGAGTTAAATTCAATAGGACGCCTGGTTGAAAGCAACAAAAGGTTGATTTCTAACTACTAGAATCATTGTAACTGGGATTCCTATAATAGTAAAAATTGGGGCAGCAGTATGGCTTCTCACAAAAGGAGTAGACTTAGTTCTTTTTGAATAAACAATGGTCTTCTGAGGCTTTTGAATTTCTCTCCCGTTTCTTCTGGGTGGGGATAATTGCAAATACTCAAAAGAAGAAGAGCTACTTCTAGTCTATATTGTTTTCATAAGCTGAAATGCACTGATTTTACTAAACCAAAGATTGGAGTTGTCAGGTATGCTAAGAAAATGTCTCTTGAAGATTGTACCTATTGCTGCACACACCAAACAACAGTGTGAAACTTTTGATTTAAGACTGAAAAACAGTTCTCAGTCCCACCAAGCGTGCCAAAAAATTTTGTCACTAAAACTTGCACCTTTCATTGGTAACAATGTTCATTCTTGAACTCAACAAAGGGCAAAATAATGAATGTATGACATCTTTCTTGACTAAGATTACTCTTTGTGCTCTTTGTACTCTCCAGGCACTTATGCATCCTGGGTATTCTCCTCACTATATATAATAACATTGCAATGTTGTTCATTTTCCTTATGAAAGAACAAAAGAAAACAACTCTTATATAAGAGGTCAAGTGGCCTAATGAACTTTGAGCATTTGATTTTACTACTACACTTTATGTTAAATGTAAAACCTCACCTTCCCAGCCACCATGAAGATTCTTCCGGTGTTTCCTTTTCTTGTGGCCCTTCAAATATTTTAAAAGTATGGGAGTTTTATAAGTCTATGCAAAAACAATTGTAATGGATCTCGCTATGATTGAGATTTTGGTATGAGTTTTAGGAAGTTCTCTCTATATTTTTCGGATGAAAATGTTCTTTCCTATCAAATTTGCCTTCTTGAAACTTCTTACTATTTGTTATTTATTAAATCTTTCTTTGCCTCTCGAGTCTCCAGATTTTTCTCCTCTTTTGGTTTTGTGGTGTGCATTTTATTTTCGCCAAGCTTGTATTGTGCCTTACTCAAACCTAAAACAAAATCCTCTTTGGTTTGTGATTTGAATGAGTTGACTGCTCATTTTATGAGAGCTCCATGTATTCAATGAGGTTTGCTTCAAAAAATGGAAGGAAATTACTAAATGTATAATTGCTTCAAATTATGCTATTCTACAAAGATTGTCTCCTGTAGCACAAATCCATTTTACTCAAAGATCGGGATGAAATGCAACAAGAACCCTTCTATTATTGCTTCCTCCTTCCTGCACTGTCTTCCCTAATACCCTTGTGAGTATAAATATTTATTTGTAGTAGTCAGCCAGAACTTATGTATGGATTGGAACAACCATTTTTTGCATACCCTTTGATATTTTCTTTTCATTACTTGATGCTTGTAGACATTGTCATAATTTTATTTAAGCATTTTATCATTGAATGCCACTGTTCCATTTAGCTTTTGTAGCTGCTCCTTGAAGAAATACTTTGTGAACTTAATATGTATGCATGTTCACTATCATTCCATGACCATGTTGATATGATGACTTTTAACATTGCATTTCCCTCTTAAATAAGCTGGAATGAGCTCATTATTTGACAAACTCATCATGTTGGGCTCAACCCTTGTGGGAGCCACATTTTAACCCACGTGTAAATTTGATGAAACAAAACAGCAACATTACTTTTCCTATACCTGCACGGGAAGCAAACAAGTTAGAAAAATATATGCATATGGCAGAGGTGTTTTGATAATCCTTGTTTTTCTGGACATGAAATGCAAACTATTTAATGCAAATGAGGGTCAGATTATATGTTTATAGAGGTATGTGCATGTATGGATTAGTGACTTTTCATTGCTCTAACAACACTCTTCTCAGATGCAAGCAACTAGGAGCAGCAAGGAGGTTGAAGTTGGTTGTAGGACAAGCGACAGACTAGCAAAGATGCAGGACAACTCAACTGAAGACACCTCATTTAGGAAATGATGAGACACCCTTCCTCATATGTGCATTCCTTTCTATTAATATCTATAAATGTATAATTCTTTATTTCATTTGTGTTAAACAAGTTAATTTCATGGCTTGTGTGAGAACTTATACATTTATACTATCAATAAAGACTATCTTTTGAAAAGATTTATGCAATCTTTCTTCTACGTTATTTGCATCTATATAAATGCAGTATGATAGAATAGTATTCTATTTATTTTATGCAGATGAATGTAAGGTAGAAAAAAATTAAAATGTACCTATCTTTTCATTTGATATCATTTTAGCTCTACCTGTTTGAGCTACCAACTAAAATAGGTAACACTTACAAGCTTTTTCCTGTGTATGCAAGTACCAACCCCTTTATCTTGTTTAGTCACTATCAATTGAAGCTACGTATATGAAGAAGGCTTTGATATATTGCTTGTAGTGAAGGTTTTCCTCCTCGGGCCAATTAAGAACAAATGCACGTCAAGGTTTTCTATCATTTGTTCATTGGTATATCCTTTATTGCTGGTTTGTTTCTTTATTCAACATTCTACAAACATTGCAATATTTTGTGTTATCGCATGTAGCTATCCCAAATGGTCTTGGATTTTTTTTCATGTACACATTATATCTTAGTGTCTCTAAATCTGGTTGCAAGTTGTATTCTTCATTGTCTTTGCCATTTAGTTTTTGCAGATTGTTTTCATCCTTATATTTGTCATCATCAATGTTGGCATCAATAATAGCACTATTAATATCACCCCCCAATTCATTCACATTGCACATATACTTTGCTTCATTAAGTTGTACTAATTTTTGATTGCTAGCAAAAGAATATTTCCATGTTGTGAAGTCTAGTTTCAATGTGTTTTCATCGATGGAAAAAAGAACATATAGAAAAAATTTCTCTGTAGTATAAAACATGTCTACTATGCTAAATAAATTGACACTTATACAATTTTTTTTATTAAGTCTATGAGTTATAGTTTTTGTGTTGCTTTGTTATAGCCAAATGGACAACATCAAACAAAAAAGCATACCTTCTTGTAGCCTAAATACACAAATCAATCAAACAAAATGTATCAATATCAACTACTTCATTTATAATAAATTTGGTTTAGTTTCCTACTGTATGCTTCTACAATTTGTATTCATTTCTATATCACCTTGGTCAATATATAACATTACTTTCTAAAGCTGACTTAAGTTAGTTGTGTATTTGTATTACCTATGAAACTTTTGATTTCTTTCTTTGTTAATCAATGGGATTTTATGACAATTAGTTATATTTATGTAAGTTGAAAAACTAAAAAATAGGTTGAGGTTCACCAAAATGGATTGATGAACCAATTAGGGACCTATTTTCCTTTATTTCATTAGGAATTGAGATTCCCACCTAGAATTGATTAACAACCCTTAGATGAATCAACCCTAAGTGAGAATCTTCAAAATTTCATTTTTTTTGTGACTGAAGGCTGGGTCAAGGCCAAACAACACTTTGGGGAGAAAAACTAAAAATAGAAAATCAACACCAAAATACAATCTAACACTTGAAACTTGAAGATTAAACCCTAATATTTGCAAAAAACCAAAAACAAAATGTCCCGCAGAAGCAGGTAGAAATATGTGTACTGGCCAATTAAAATTGCTTTTCTGTTGATCTGAGACTCATTCGCCCATGGGTGAATGGGTCCAAGTACAGGGATTTAAAAAATCTTTCGGGAGCCTCTGTTGAAAATCTTAAGTTTCTGATTTGTCCAGGTTTCAGTGTTAGAAAGTTAGAAATCAGATATGTAGGTTAGATTCCGTGATTTGACAATAATTTTGACAACTTTGTAAATCTTGCACTTCAAAGGTCTTCAAGTATTCTTCAACCTAAATCTTGATAATGGAGATCTTAGGAGACTTGAAACTTGCATGAAATGGTTGAATTGGATGTGGATATTGACACTTGAATCTTGCTTGGAATGATACTTTGAATGCTTGACTTGATCATGAAACCTATATCATAATGTTGGCTCCAAAAACATGCATGATGCAAGAAGACTTTGACATGATGAATAGATCTTGAATGCTCTTAATCATAAACTTTGCTCTTGTGAAATTGCTTTTCGAAACTTAGACTTGAATTGATAAAAAGACCTTGTATTTATAGGTATGTATCCTTAATTTCCCAAAATTCAAATATCACAAGCCGACATTGAATTATGGATTTAAAATCATTAAAATGCCACCAAAAAAATAATCTTAATTTAGGTCCTAAGGTCCAGGGAGGACCCATTCACCCATGGGAAAATGGGTCCCAGGTCCCTATACCTAGAACACACATTGCTTAATGTAAAGTGTTATGTTTATGCATTAATTAATATCGGGTTTCCCCTTCAGAAAATGTAACTTAATAGGCTTAAAAATGAATTAAAGGGATAATTAAAGCATAATTAATCCCAATTAATTAAGAGGGCCCAAATAAGTGTGTAAATGTAAAGGGGTACATTTAACAACACTAAATTAAGACAAATTATCAAGTCTATTTTAACTAAGGAGGGCCCAAACAAGTGAGAAAATGTAAAGGGTTACATTTTTCTACACTACATAAGTTATCAAAGTATTTCAAACCTTCTTGATCTTTCGTTAATGTGGTGCTAATATGTTTCCTTGTCTTCATTTTGCAAATTCCCCAAAAACATTAATTCCAATAGGCAAGATAGTACTATTCCACAAGAACATATAAGAAAATGGTAAAACATGTAAATTATGCTAAGTAAATTGAGACTTATAGCATATTTTATTAAGTCTATGACTTACAATTTTGTTTTCCTTTTGTCATAGATAATTAGAAAACAAACCAAACAACACACCCCCTTCCAAATTGAATACACAAAGCAGTCAAAGAAAACAAAGGTATTGATCCCAAATAATTTATCTTTCTTTATTGGCATCATTCTATTTGAGTAATTGTTGAATGGAAATCCTCTTGGAGGTTTTGTTGCATTTTTTGTTTTATCGATGCATGGTGAGACCACATCTTGAATTGGGTAGAGCTAGACATTTGTCTTTTCTTATAATACTTTGACAGAACGTTGCTCCAGTAAACCTACAAATTTCATCACAATAATATTAACTTCCATAATCCAAACATTACGTAGAAAATTCTTAGTAAATCTAACAGTAGAAGAAAAACTATGCAAGTGGTTTAGTACCTAGATACTTATTGTTTCTTTCCAAGACATAATGAATTTTTTGGTTATTCTAATTAGATGTTTTGATAAAAAATGACTACATGGAATGATTTTTCTTAGTTATTAAACATCACCAATGAAATTTTTAGACCAAAACCAATTATTCATAAAAGAGGCATACCAGTTGAAACCTTCCAATTAATGGTCACTTGTAATCCATTTTATTCATCAATTTATTAATTTAAACAATTGTGACCTTTAATAAATATGATGTTATGAACCATAACTCACTAGTCAAGTAGTAGTTTTAGAGTTTAGCCTACTTAGTGTATTCTTTGGATATTGGTGTGATTTAAACAGGGGTTCTCTTATTCTGTACTTATAAAATATTTTCATAATGATAATGTCTAAACTAAATCACACAAAAAGGCATTTTCATTGCAATATCAAAAGTACATAGAAAGATTGGAAAAATAATTATATGTCATTTGAAATAAGCATTAGATTAACTTAGAATAGGTCTCTCCTTCAATAGCTATTCTTTGCAGTGGTCTCCTATATTTAATTATCTTGGCATGCATTTGCTAAAGTGTGATGGATAACAAGCTTAATTTTTTTTATGAAGATATTAGAACTTTCAAAAATCTTTTTTCAAGGTTTCCCAAAAGTTGGCTCATAAAAGATAAAATATCATGGCGACAAGTTGGCTGCAATACCTTGTTCACTGTACATAGGCAATACAACTTGCATATTTGTAATTGACTAGTTTCACCGTACATAATCTCTCAAACATATAGATTCTCTAGTGCCAGTTTCAAAAGTACTTTATTAGAATTGTTTCTATTTTTCCAAAACTTACAATTTGTAATTTCCAGCCATATCAACTAGCAAAATACATATTAAACTTAATCTTCATTTCTCAAGTGTCATAAGTTATGTACTTGTAAATGAAAAATGCACTATAATCAAACTTATAAATTACATATGGTGAAATTAGAAATGACTCTTCTTACATCAGTACTTTAACAATAGTTTCCCTAGATCTACAAAATCAAACGACCACTTAGTAAATTGTTTTCAAAACATAAATTCTTATTTACTACATACTTTTCATTTGCAACCTATCCTCAATATCTCAACACCCCAATACAATATTGGACCTTTTCAAAAAATGAAATGGATCTGTGTTTGAAGGTATTGTTCTTGTTATACATGGACCTACATCAAATAAAAACACCAATGTGCAAAACAAAGAAAAAATTGTACATGTGGACCTCGTGGATTCCAATGCACAAATGAAAATCACTATGAAAATTAGCAAAAATTTAGTAGACACTTTCTTGCCATGTATCACAATTGGCTCCAACATTTAGATCACCAATTTATCAATCAAGAATAAAACATAGCACGAAAGAGGTGACACAAGTTGTATTGTGTTGACTGCTAGAAGTATGATTGAAAGTGTGCCACCTATTTGCAACCAACATAAGTTAACTCCTGACTTGACCATTTCTCAACCAATAGAAGCAAATTGCAATTATTCAGTTGGCTCCTTTGGAGTGATTGGCACAAGTTACTATGTCAACAAAAATCAACTTGAAGTACACGTCAAAGATGACAATCTATAACAAGACATGACCACTGTACATTACTAAATATTCACATATTATTTTCATATTCATATTTAGTTAACATACTTTCACTATGCACTAATAATTATTTTTGTAGGTTGTTATCCCAAACAACAACACGGAAATGTGTGCAAGTTTACAATAAATGTTTTCAACAATAGACATACCACTCATTATTTTCAAAAATGTTGTATGAAGTGGTCCAAAAGGTACAAATGTCATCCATACAACACAATCTACCTTTGTGCAAGAGCCGAATGATGAATGCACAAAAGCACATTTGCAAACGTTGGCCAAATGCAATGTCCAGGCAAGGACCCAAATATTTATTACTCTAATTTTATATTTGTATTACATAATACATCTAATTCTTTGACCACTTTATATAATGCATAACAACTACATTTCATTTGCAGGTTATTGGCACACTTAAGGAAAAAATTGTTCACTTGCCTCCTTATGAGATTTGTTGTAGTGCACGTGAACACTCATTGTTATTTGACACTCCTATTGACATAGATTGTGCCCACTGCACATATTGTAATAGAGCCACATAACTCTCCCATTGTCACAATTTAATTTGCACATTATATAGGCAAGAAGGCAATATTGATTGTTATCTACAAGGAGACCTTGAACAACATTTCCCAAAAATTGTAAAAAATACATATGAACACTACAAACAAGGCATTTCACCAACAATTTTTATGTTGCATAAATTCCAATCTATGGGACATTCACATTGGCTGTAAACAAATCTATTATTCAGATTATTGAAGAGTGGCCACTTTGTAATGCAAAACCTTAGATATTTGATTTTACACAACACTTTCATAAAGCTTAATTACATTTTTATCCACATAAACACAATATGTTCTCTATTCTTCATCCTTCAAACTTATGTTGTCATTCTGTTAATGCTACCATGCTATTGAAGATACCTAGTGCCATTTAAAGAACTTTGTTCACTTATTTATATCTTAACTGTATCTAGCTTTGTTATACATGCATACCTTTGTCCATGTGCTTTCTATTTTTTGTATTCCACTATCTTTTTTGAGCATAAAACCATAGATTCTATGTGATCATATTCTTTTATTGTTCATAACAAATTACTCATACCAAAAATATAGTTTCTATTTAATCATTTTGTTTTGTTGTATAGAACAAGTTACCCACCATTCAATTTCTCCCTACTCATGGTGTATGTGTGATCCACAAAGATCAAAAAATGAAAATTTATAAAGGGAATCACTTTTTGTGGTTTGGACTCTCATAAATGACCCAAAAACATAGTAGAGAAAAACCATCAGTTTCCAATATGGGGAATGTTCTGAATCTACCATAAAGGCTCTATAATGCTAGCTAATTGAAAGTGACAGTTTTTTCCCCAATGCTAATAGTTGGAATGCAAAGCAGATAGTTTGACATTTATCCTTATATATGGACAACAGGGACTTAGACTGTATCATGCGAGTTGTGTTTGAGTTTTTTAGAAAATTTAGAAGTAGAATTACATTGTATCAAATTGTTATTGATTCCATAAGGCAGGAAGATCAGTTTAAATAGAAAATGGATTCTATGTTGACCAAAGAATGAGCTCTAGTCAAATATTTTTAGCATATCAAATGGCTTCATGTTTATAGAGAGGTAAATTGTGTGTAGACCACCTTGCTAAACATGAATCTAAAATTAGAATTATACATGTTTTCATTAGAAGGATTTTGTTCTCAAGTTTGGATTATGTTTTAATATGATTTGTCCACAATTGTATTCCAAAGGTGAAAATTTGTTGGTGTTTAGTTTAATTCAAGCCTTTCATTCATTTTTTTGCTACTTCAACTGGCTTTAGACGTTGGACTGATACTACTAATGTTGATATACATATCCTACCTTTGCTTTGGGTTGTTAGTGCTCCTATCCTACTATTCTCTTTTTGATGATTTAAGAAACTTATTCATCATGTCTTCAAAATAGTACTTGTTCATTTTGATCACAAGATCTCAAGATGGACAACTAGAGGTAGCTAACAAAATCAATTACACTATAAAGCAACGATTAGGAAATTATGTTTATGATTTATTAGAAAACTAACTTTCATATATAGTCAATCACATATAGAGCAAATATTTCATCATGAATAAACCAAAACAAACATAGTAGACACAACAAATAAAAACAAAACAAATCTTGGACACTTTGGCAGGAACTTCGCTACTCTGCAACTCTTGTTATATATGTTTTAGTTTTTACGTACATAAAAACAATACAAGACTTAAGTAATTATATATAAATGTTATGTTTTCATTTACAAATATAGCAAGAGACACATTTTGTTTGGTTTCTCGCGTTGATTATATTTTGTATTTAGTGGAGATAGATTGTGAAATAATATTTTTTTTTTGTTGAGCAAGACAATATTTATTGGAATAGGTCTAGTTGTGATATTAAATAGCTCCAAATTTAAGTTATGTCAACATGATTTTGGATAAAAAAATGTGCTTGACCACATTGTATTTGGTTCATACTGATGATTTGATAGTTGAAATTGTAGTTGGAGTAAATATTAGTGACTATTAGATTTCATAGAGCACTATTATAGTAATTGCAAGTCATTAATCATAGATGAATTGAATTCTTGCTAGTCATATTTTACATTTCACAATGATATTAGGTAATAGTGCACTATTTCAATAAGTGTGAATATATTTTTCAAACATGTAATTAAGTATATCTAGTGTATGATTATATTTAGTATAAGCCTTTTAAAAAAAAACAATAATCTAAAAGTCAACAATACAATTTCATAGAAGAGGATTTCGTTACAGGTATCATTAATTTTCATGTTAATTTACCTCACCACCTCATAATTGAAAATAACTATTATGATGGCTATAATAGTGTTCAATGTCATTTAGGTAACAAATGAACATTAACATAGTTGAAATTTGAAATTTGAATTAATGTTTGAATCAAACGTACATTATTGAGATAGTTGAAATTTTATCACAATAATTTAATATATAAAAAATATAAATAATAATTTCATTTATACAATGAATGTTCCCAACATGAACCAATAGATAAATGATATTTTCAAAATTACTAAGAAAACTAACTGTAGACTATAAGATTGTTATTCAATTTTTTAAATTTTATATGATAATTGACTAAATGAGTAAAATAAGTTGCATCTAATAAATACATTAATAATCACATAAACTAATAAATATAATTTATATAAAAAAATTAAGTTTAAACAATCAAACACTTATTGGTTGCTACCATGGAACTATAGCGGAGGGACAACTTTTAATTAGTGATTAAATGTTTTACTTTTAGTCAATCAAAATTCATTATTTTTTTTGATACATTATATTTTATTTTTCTTAAAGTAAAATGCAAGATTTTTAACTTTTTAAATTTTCAAAATTTCAAAATTAATTTTCCTCAATCTCATTGACTAAAAAAATTAAGCGATAAGGGAGGACTTTTAGGAATCTTGAGGATAAACTTTTTTATCGTAGTTTTTCAAGGCATTTTTATGTTAAACTTAATAGTGAAAATAAGGTTGTACATGGTTCATTATGGTGCAAATTAAGCCATTATTCATGATGAATGGGATTGCCAAAAAAAAGGTTGTACATGGTTCATTATGGTGCAAATTAAGCCATTGTTCGTGATGAATGGGCTTGCAAAAAACAATAATATTTACACAATTTCAGAAGGGATTTTTTGAACTCTTCAAAGTTGTTTTCCTTCTCTCACAATTAATTACTTGTTATTCTATCTTTCCTTTACACAAGTAAAACAAATATATTCTTCATTCTAAGCATTTATTTACTTGTTATATCTTAAAATATAATTACGGCGTGGCCTATGTCTAATATAATTAAAAAATAAGGCCATAATAACAAATTAATATATTATCATGGCCTTTTGTTGGCTAAAGAGTTAGGGGTTTCTAAACTATAGATAGAAGGGGATTCCCTTAACATTATAAAGTGTCTTCTAAAGAGTAACCCGTTGTCATGGTTTATAGTCCATCTGATTAATGATTCTATCTCTATCATTAATACTTTTGATGAGGTGAGAATTACTCATGTGTCGAAGGGAGGCTGATCTGCTGACCGGGATAGGTTCGGCTAATTTAAGGATGACTCCAACTTATTGGAATAATTTGTTGGATTCCTGTCACCTAATCTTCTAACATATCCAATTACCATGACCAGTTGTCGCGTCAAGGATGCCAGCGAGAAAGGTTATTTTATTTCTTCCTCGATCATTTTGCAATGCTTGAGCTCAAAGGTATGCCCTTATAATTCATTGCTTTAGATCTGAGATTTCCGCGGGGTCGGGAGCCAAGGTACAGTATGGTATATACTTTGGCTTCAAGGCACCTACATGTTTTGTATTTTTGCTTTCACATTGTAGTTTGTTCTAACGAATTTTTCCTGTATGCTAAAAGATCATAGGTGGAGTGTTGTTTGTTGCATGTCACCATGGGAGGTGCCTGTTGCAAAGTGGAGTCGAGCTCTTGTGAAGAGTATAGTAGCAATAAACCTATTTGGGAGCATCTGGAGAAGGGTGGAGTTTGCCCCTATTTGTTGAAGAGTCTTATGTCCTAAACTCATATGATGTTTGATTTGTATAGGTGGGGTGAATAATAGGGTCTTACGCTACTAGTGTATGGGAATCGTATCAATCAATCGGAGGCGTTGTTTCTTTTGGCCATCTTCCTTTCAAGGGTAGGAAATTTTACAAGGATAGGGTTGCAGCCAAGACAACCTTAGCCAATTTCTTTAAAGGTTCAGAGAAGCAAAAGCTTAAGTTTATTGGAAGCGATGGGTATGCACACAAATCTATTAAGCCGCTTTGGAGGGACATTGCCCTGGCTATTATGCAATTTTTCACTTTGGAGGGTACGTATTCTATTATTTATGGCTATCACTTCCACCATAACTCTTAGGTTTCATTTCCTTTTTACCTCCTTTCAGTGGAAACTAGTATCGAGGATCATATGAAGAACCCTAGGAAGGCTATTCTTCGTGAAGGCCTTATGAATCTCATTTTTTATCACATTAAGATGAAGGTGTTACCGGTTACTCCCAAGACCCTGGCTCGTAAAAAGGGTGGAAAAAATACTGGTTATGATACTAGTGAGTCATCAAATGAGTGGGAAGGGGATTCTAAGGAAGAAGACTCTGATTATGAGGAATCGTCAGAGGATGAGAGTGAGTTTGTTGATGATTCCAAAGATACAAAATCCTAGTCTAAGGTTTATGAAACTGATAATGAAATGAAGGAAGTTGTGGTGCCTTCAGTTAAAAAGAATGTGAAGGGGAAGAAAAGATGCCCCAAGAAAGAGAAGCGTGTTGTCAAGCAAATTGTGGATGATTCAAGAGTTGTGGAGAAATCCCCTATTCCTGATGTTAAAGATGTCCTGGGTGATGGCCTTGAGGGTAATGGGCATGCTATGGAGGATATTCAGTAGGAGAATGAGGGTATTGTGTGTTCCAAGGTGGATGATCCTAACCAGGATGAATTTGAATCTCCTATTGGTGTTGAGTAGGTTAAGGGGAGTGATGTGAAGGTGGAGCAACTTGAAATTCTAGCTAACTTGGCAGACATGTCTGATAAGCATCATGTGAAAGTGGAGGTTATTGAAGTTGAGGATTCCCTGTTGAAGAGGATTTGGAGGGAAAAGAGGGGGTTCAGGAGGAACCTGTTGAGAATATTGATTCTCTTGCTACACCACCGATAAAATGGGAAGAAATTAACATGGACCTGTTTTGTAGAATGGCGGAGGACAAAACTCACAATTTGCTCTCGCTTGTGAAGTGGCTTTTCTTGGAAGTGAAGGAGCTCAAAGTCCAACTTAAAAACTAGCAACACGTTTGTGTTGCGTTAGTCCATGGCAGCCAAAAGGAATGGTCTATTAAAGGTAAGGTCAATACTATGAATGTTATTCTTGATAGACTTGCTATTGATGCTGATAGACTTGGTAAAATTCATGAGGATAAGATAACCTCCTTGGAAATTGTTGTTCAAAATATTATTGAGGAGAGGTTTGTGAGTATGGAGGAAAGAATTAGTAAGATTAGTGATGATTTGCAGATTGTTCTTCGTGTTAGTAACAAGTCTTTGAAATCTAGTGCTAAGGGCCTCTCAATTTTAAATGAGAAAGCTATAAAGTGGTCTGGAAAGTCTCTAGATCTAGGATATTATGAGAAGGCCATTGATGAAGTTAACCACATGAATTTGGAGGAGAAGATTGAGGATGGCCTTGATGTGGAGAAGAATTTGGAGGTAGGTCTGTGCTTGAGAATGAGGAGCAAGACTAAGAAAATTTTTGCCATTTCGTTCAAGGATTTGAAGGGTGTGGTCGAGATGCACGAGGGGATCATTGTTGAAAATATGGCCTCGACCAATGTTCTTGATAAAATACTATAGTTTTGTTGTTATTTTTGGTTGTTGAACCTTGTTGTTGATGTTTTGCTGTAGGGTTATTGATGGGTTCTCTGGTTTTATCTTTTGTCAACATTTTGATTTTTGTGGGTTGTGGATCTTAATGTTTCTGTCTTTTTAGCAGCTTCTCTCCATTGTAAAGGGTTTCAAGGCCCCTTCAAAACCCATTTTTCCAAATCAAAAACAAATTAATATATACTATATAATATAAAATCTAATATACAATTGAATATATTTTTAGTATATTATATTTTTTTGAAAAAGAGGGTAAAAATTTATTGCATCCAAAAAATCAATTGTGCAAAGTAATCAGGGCCTAAACATGCACCCATAAAAAACCAAGAAACCCACAACCAACTATAAGCCAAAAGGCCAAAGTACCTTACATGGTCATCCAGTAAGAACATCATCCGCCCATGTCTTCTTTGATTAACCTTTCTAGATCAATGGAATAATCCAAGGATAATTGCTCCCAACCTTCAATCTTCCAACCACCATTTTGCTCAGAAGCCCATTTAACCAAACAATCAACAACCTTGTTCCACTCTCGAGGAATATGAGTGAAGGAAACAAACTCCAACATGGAGCACGACCATAGAATATGCCTGGAAACCAAAGTTAGTTGCTAATTAACCCCATCCAACCTCTGTTCCATCAACAAATTAACCATGATTTGAGAAATAGATTTAGAAATGATCTTATGCCAACCTAGAGCACAAGCTCTCTGAATAACAACCAAAATCGCCAAACCTTCCATTAAATTGTTGGATTGCTGCCTCTTATGAATGGAAAAGAAGAAAATGTCCTTGCCAAAGCTATCGCTTCCAATATCACCAATCCTAGCAAGCCCCAAATTACCCCTCGAGGAACCATTAGTATTGATCTTTAAAACAACCACTGAAGGAGGGAACCAACCACCTTCTCTCTAAACCTTCTTTTTAGCACGATGTCCTCTTTGAGCACAAAAAGAGTCAAACTCCAACCCATACAGGCCTAAACTATTAATAATCTCTACATCTCCCTTCTCTAGAGGAAATTACACTTCACACTTAGCTCCCACAGTCTCCTAGATCATGTGCCAACAACTCTCTGCCAAACTTGCTGAATCTTTTTAGTATATTATATTATTAAACTATTTTTAATATATCTAGATTAGATTATATATTATATTGATATATTAAATTAACATACAATATATTAACTTTAACATCATATTATAATATAATAATATACATACTATAGAATATGTAACATATATAACATCTAGGGTAGGGACCTTGGCTCAATTGGCTAAAGCATCCTCTTGCAGGTAAGAAGTTGTGAGGTCTAGTCTCCCCCATCCCCATGGTATTATAGGGCATGCACACAATTTATAGGGGGGAGTTACTCAATTCTTATAGGCTAAAAAATACCCTATATAACATCTAATATATAATTTAATATACTAGATACAAATTTAATAATGAAGAAGTAGATGGCATTTACTTTTGTTTTAATTATTTAATTATATTTTTAAATTTTAATATGTAAAATATCATTACATTTATTTTCAAAAAAATTAATAAATATTTTAAAGAAAATTTAAATAATAATAATTAGTAATTAAGAGTTTTTAAAAATATAATAATAATTAATATAAATTTTTTAAAAATATATAAGTTTTCTATATACTATTAATATTTTTGAATCAAATACCAAATTTTAAAATCAATCTAATGAAACAAAATTAATCTTTCAATTAAATAAAAAATTTACTTTAATACATTTAAGGTATTTTAATTACTTA
>VDFB02139310.1:0-21610 GCA_007258455.2 Sequoia sempervirens | reverse complement strand
GCATGTCCTTATGTACACCTATGATACAATATAATTTTATTTATGTTTTATGTGTGTTTCTTCTTTCTATACTTATAATGATGCACAATTTACATAATACTCTCCTCTAAGATTAGTTCAAAATATTTTCCATGTAACTTTCTTTCTTCCAAATGATAGCTAATCCAAACATTCCCCCACTTGAAATTTACATTGCAATCACATAATCATGAATATAATAAACCAATCTCTCAAGATTTAGAGAGACAGATGGTATCACTACACCAGTTAAGGTTCTTTGTGCTTGATGGCTTAGTAAGTGAATCTAAAATGTTCTCTTATGTGTCAATTGTTTCTAACATGATTTTCTCACCTTCACTATTTCCAAAAAAATAATTATTAAACATAAATATCTTTGTGTAGGAATGATTCATTAGATTTTTAGCTAAACAAATGACACTCTAACTATTGCATCCAATTTTTTCATAACACTAAAAGAAAATATATAAACACAACCTCTATAACTAGACTACCTTCTTACAATCATGTGTCATGCCCATGTGTACTTTGCTTCTATGGTGCACAATACAACTATAGGTTGTCATTTTCTAATCCAACTAATTGCATCTAAAACTAAGTAAAAACATAGCCACTTATAAACCTCCTACAATTTAAATCATAGGACAATTAGAATCAACAAAGCCCTCTAAATAAATCTTCCTTCCCACTTCATTAGTCCCATGATAACATGTGCAATGGTTAGGATTTCAATGAAAATATTTGAAAACCCTTTCAACATGTCTAATATTTTTTCTAGGGTTTGGTACAAACCTACTTAGAATTTCCATTGCTTGCAATATTAGGTCTTATATAGACCATCACATTCATGAAGCCTCCCAAAGCACTAGCATGGAACCTTATACATATCTTTGAGATCATCATTTATTTTTTTGCATTGTTTACAATAGAGCCTAGTACCAACTAGAAAGGAAATGCTAACTGGTTTGTAATCATATAATGTAAAACACTACAAAATAGTGTTAATATACTTCTAATTTAACCATATTTTTTTATTAACCCAATACCTATAGATTTTCATAACCAAAATATTTTTTCATCTCCTAAATATTTCATATCAAAAGTTCCAAATAATCAAATCTTAAGTACCCCAATCATCTCATTATCATTTCCAATAAATAAAATACCAACATAGAGGACAATGATCAATATTCGATCATCAACTAAAATTAAAATAAACATAGTGATCAATCTCATTTCTAATAAAGACATGATCTATGAAAGCACCAAATTTTTGATACCATAGATAAATGATTGCTTTGATCATATTTAAAGATCATTTCAACCTACAAACTAAGTTCTCTTGTCCCTTCACCAAAAAATTATCAAGTTGTCTAATAAATATTTCCTCAACAAGATCTTGTAGAAAAGATATTCTTAGATTTATCTAGTCTATCTCTAAATCAAAAGAAATAACAATAGATAAAAGGAATCTAATAGAGATTTGTTTAGCCATAAGAGAAATTTTCTCAATGAAATATACCTCATCAACCTAGCAATAACCCTTATCCACTATATAGGCCTTTAATTTCTCCAACTTACCATCTGCTCTAATTTTTTTAAATACATATCTACATATAGTGTATTTCTTCCTCTTAAGAAACTCGACTAGATTCCATGTGTCACATTTGTCCATATTTTTTATTTCACCTTCCATGGCTTCTAACCAAGACTCATGTTGATCTAAAGAAATCTTCATTCAAATATATAGGTTCATTATCAAAAGACAATAAAGAAAACATGTAATGGTAATAAGGACTATTCCTTTCAATAAAATTACATTATTTAGTGTAGCTTCTAAGTTGTGTAACAAGAGGCTCTTTTTCTTCATCAAAACTTGAATTTGAACTTATTATTTCCTTATTCTCTCCATCTTATTTCTTTTTTATAAATGCATATTCTTATGGATTACTCTTAATATGAAAATGCTCTATTTTTTAAGATTTTTCATGAGGTTTTTTAACATTTGTAAATACCCTAAAATCCCTATAATAACATCCTTGGAATATACCTTTTTCAACATTATAGGATCCCAAATATTATAACCCTTACTATTCTCACCATAACCTACCAAAACATAATTGTTATCCCTACAATCAAGCATATAACATTTTACTTTAGTAACATGAAGATATGCCTCACTACCAAAAACTATAAAATGAGAAATCAATTTTCTCTTAACTATATATACCTTGTAGGATATTTTTTCAACTAGAGCAGTAGTGGAAGACTTGTTGACTAGGAAATAAGCAATGTGTATAAATTCAGCTCATAAATGTTGTCAAAGATTAGTACTACTTAACATGCTTCTAGCTCTATCCATCAAAGTCCTTTTCATCCATTCTACTACTCCAATTTTGATGCAAATCATATGGGATTATTTTCTATCTAATAAACCTTCCATTTCTACAATAATCATCAAAATCTCTAGATAAATACTAACCACCATTATTCATTCTTGAAACCTTTACTTTCCTGCATATCCATTTCACAACAAGCTCGTTAAAGTCTTTAAAAGCAAAAAATACAATAGACTTATGCATCATAAATTAAACCCTTTTAATTATGAAGAAATTATAAATAAATGTAACAAAGTGATATTTTCTAATAGAAGAAATATCTACATCACCAAATATATCACTACGAATAACCTTCAAAACATGATTAGCTCTAGTACTAACAAATTTAAATGAATCTCTATGTTGCTTTTCATACACATAGTATTCACAAAAATTATTTTTTATAAATTAACCAAATTAGACATCAAACATACTTTTATTAATGGCGGTTTTAAGACTCTTCTCGCCAATGTGACTCAATCTATGGTGTCATAGTTTACTTAATAAATAGAATTATCAATTACAATCACAAAGTTATAGAAACTAGATGTATCCAACCTAAACAAGGTGTCACACTAAGTACCCTAACCAACACCAAGATCATTATGCTCAACTTACAACCACTCTTCTCAAAATTCACATGCACCATTGAATCATTCATTTTAGATATAGATCATTGTTTTAGCTAAACCAAGGATATGCAATTGATATGTGATGGTTTTAACCTCCCATCATTGAATATTATATTTACCTACTCTTGATCCATAATCTTCTATTTTTATTATCCCCGAGGAATGCTTCCCCACCATCATAAAGTCTATATGCTTAAAATTACTCCTTGTGAGGATATGTGTGGTAGGATGCACTTGGATCTATCAAACAAGATTCATCAAAGTCATATTATTAGAAATAATAAAAGTATTAGAAACTCATCATTTAGGATTTTTTAGTAGAGGAATCTCCATTTTATCTATTTTCCACAATTCTAACACCTAAAATTATTTTTACCATGTATCTTAAATATTCCCTTAGACTTAGATTTGTCATTATAACTATTCTTACAACCTTTATATTTAGTATTTCCCTTTCCTTCAGATCTTCTTTGCACATGCAATGCATCCTTAGACCCATCCTCCATAAATTTTATCCTTATTTCCCCTATGAACAAGGTAAAAACAAGAGCATTCTTCATAGGATTTATTAAATAATTATTGAGAGTAATAATTAGATTATTACAAGATCTAGGAAATGGACATAATTACAAAATATACTTATCTTATTCCTCTATCTTCATATCTATTAACTATTATTGACCCAAGATTAGATTAAATGCATTTAGATGTTCTTCAATCAAATCAAATCTCCCATCTTTAAAAAATATAATTATATATTAAAAAATAATGTATTCATATTATTTATATGTTGTAGAACTTCAGTACAAACATTCAAAACAATGGAATTAGATAAACACAATCAAATAATGCAACAATATTTTTTATCAAATTTTAACCATTCTTAATTCAAAATATTTTCTATTTTTTCTTTCCTTTTCACAACTATCTATTATTGACCTCTTTCTTCTAAGAGGAACTCCATCTTTAGCTTCCAAATTTCAAAACCTAAACGATTGAATTTTGAAATCTCCAACTAGGATGAGCTATCCATGTTCTCTATCGCTTATAACTTGAAACTACTAGAAAACGTAACACATTCTTGATACAATAAAATAACCAATAAAGCACTCTAAAAGAGGTGCCCCTCTCTCTAATAAATTTAATCATGGATTTAATGATAAATTTTGAAAATAAGGTGAAACAATCAATGAGAAATGTTATTCTTTAATGCATTCAAATTTATTAAATGTGATAGATCGTAATATTAAGTGGAAAATGACAATATAATTAAAATTAAACCATAATAAATTATTTATGTGGAGAAACCCTTGTGGGAAAAAATCCACACTCAAAGATACATAATCTTGTATTAGTCCTAAAAATACTTTAAAAATCAATACAATATACTAATATCTCTAAATTTCAATAGCAAAACAATTCTCAAATGACCTACAAAATAATCCCATAACACTATCATATCAAGGAAACAAAATATAACATGTATAAATATAAGATGCCATGAATGGTATTGTTAAAAGTGGCAAAACACCACACACTCAAATCTAGGTGTTCATCTAATTCATAGGGAACCTCACAATTCACTAAAATTGATCAATCACCTTAAGTAATAACTCATCATACACACATTACACCCACATCATGTATCATAAATATTATATATTCTACCATAACAATCAAATTCACCAATATTTATATTCCAAGTGCTCCATGGGAAGAAGTTATCCAGATCTTTTATAAGATTCATTTGTAGAAAAACCTCTTACAACTCTTAAATATCTTGATCTTCACCTAATTTCTAATATATTCTTAAAATTAAATATTCACTTAAATTCTACTTCAATTACATATGAGAGAATAATGATAAATATTTTTTGCTTACCACCAAGGAAAATTTAAAGGTTAATGTGTGGTTTATGCACCTTATGTCAACACATCTTGAGTATGTCCTAGTATTCTATCTAGTTCGGAACTTAAAATTAGTAGGTTAAACTAGATAAATTTATATAGAGATTAAGCATAATAGTGACTTTCACTTCTATGCCATATCTATTTTTGCTTAAAATCACATTTCAAAGAAAAATATATGTTTAATCCAAGGGTGCTCTATCTAAGGGGGCTCAATTGAAAGTAGGTACCATGATCCTTGGAGACAACATTATTTATTGAAACTAATAATTAAATATATTTAAATCATGTCTAGAGATTTGTAAAGTGAATGACACCTAATCCTATTATAGATAAGTTAAACCATGTCTAAATATGTCTAATTTGACTATGGGACATGGTTGTTTGATAGTATTTGTGTTATTTTTTGTATTTTTGTTTGACTTGGATATAGCAAATTCTCCCAAATTTAATGGTTGATGTGTGTTTTATGTAACTTATGTCAACACATCTTGAGTATGTCCTAGTATTGTATCTAGTTTGGAACTTAAAACTAGTAGGTTAAACTAAATAGTAGTGATTCACAAGTTTCTATGTCATAACAAATTTTGCTTAAAATCACATTTCAAATAAAAATACATGTTTAATCCAAGTGTGCTCTATCTAAGGGGGGTAAATTGAAAGTAGGTTTGATCAAAACTTAGATAGAATCTCAATGATAGACTTAAATTGAACCACCAAAAAAAATATCATGTTGTACATTAAAGAAATGAAATAAATCATAGGAGTAGGAATCTAACTAGCAAGACCATAAACCTTCCACAAGAGATGTAATAGAAATAATTGTTATATTGCCAAAAAAAAATGAATATTGAATTGATTATAACACAATAAGCTGAACTTGTTATAAATTTGGATAAAAATCTAGGAGAAACTAATATTATGATAATTTTCTCAAGGAATATGATATGAGACACAAAAATTAAATGGCCCAAGCAAGCTTAAGTAACTAGGTGTGAATAGGTCATGAATTGAAACTATTTTAAAGGTAATATACTATGTTCATACTAACAACACTCTTAAGTGAAACTTAGGGAGCATGATAAAATATAAAGATGCAAGGTTGAGTTCTAACTACAAGGCCATTTTAGGTGCTCATGTACAAATAAATATCTCACAAAGTTAAAGAGAAAGATCCATAGGAAAAAAACCCTCCCCAAAAAAGAGAGCCATGAAAAAGTGAAGGAAGAAAGATTGAATAGGACCCCTTAAGGAATACTTCCATGACCAAGATATAATAGATGTCCCCTCCATAGGAGATGAAACATGATAAGGAATAACAAGCCTCCAAAATTTGTTCCAAAAAGAGTAGGAACACAAATGTGAAGATGAATAAATACACAAAAGCATAAAGAAGCTATAAAATACTGTATGAACCAAGATTCCCAGCCTGCACAAACACAAGAGACAAACACTATCTCAGATCAAATGCAAGGTTAGTATCATGATTCCCCAAGAAATCCATTCAAATTGCAATAAAAAGGAATGAAATGAAGAACATAAACAAGCATAAATGAAAGATAGTAAATCCTATTTAAATCCAATGCAAACTCTTGATCTCTTGGGGGATTTGGTGCCAATTTGATATGGAAATTGGCCCTTTCCCAACTCCTTTGCAAGTTTGATGATCTTTGATGAAGATGTGATCCACTTTGGTTGAATTCCTGCATAACCTAGCTACGAACTTGATAGAATTGATGAAAATGGTGATGCTTCAAGATGAATTTGAGCATAATAAGTTTGCTAAAATTGTGGATTATGAAATGAGGAGGTTAGCCTGTTATTTATAGAGTATCAAGTTGGAAGAATGCTCAAAAGAGAGCAATGTGGGACTAAGAATCAACAAATGGCATGATGCCACTTGTCAACATGTGAATGAGCAAGCTTGAGCACATTTTGATCAATGTGCAAGTTTGAAATTTGAATTTGATGAAATGACATGTTTAGGGGGGAATGAAAGAAGAGAGTTAATGCCAAGTTGGCTTGTGCAAGAGACATGTAAGAGCTCTTAAATGCTTTGTTGGATGTACATGTCAATTTGAGGGGAGATTTCAAACTTGGAGGAATATTCCCTTTTTGATGCCATTCTAAAAGTAAATAGGGAATTATTAAATCAAATAAATGATTTAATTGTACAAGTTGCAAAATCTAGAGGATTGGAGTGATTATGATTAAATTAATAAAGATTTGACTAATTTAATGCGGGATTAGTTGATTTGACCATTTTGACTTAGAATTTTGGATTTAAATAAATCAATTTAGAATTTTGGATTTAAATAAATCAAAATGAGAGGAATAATGATTTTAGACTTAATTAAATAAGATTTGATTTATTTAATTAAAGAGGATGGTGTTAGCTTTAAATCAAATAAAGATTAATTTATTTAATTTAAATGAGATGACTTTAGAGATTAATTAAATAAAATTAATTATTTAATTAAAAGAGGGACTATAGGATTAATTAAACAAAGTGGTTTATTTAATTAATAGGAGATGATGACTTAATCAAATAAAAAATGATTTTTTTTAATTAAGAGATGAAATGTGATGAATTTAATTAAATGGATATTATTTAATTAAATGACTAGCAGAGAGATGATTCAGGATGAACTTGGTGTTAGTAAAATTAGGATCAAGTGCATGTACATTTTACGTGTCTACAAATACTAGTAAAAAATAACTACTATAGTGTTCAAATCTAAGAACCTTCACTAGAATTATGAAGAATATTAGGATCAAAGAGACACAAATCTACATGAGTGACACTAATAAAACTACACTAACAATGCATAGGAGGTACAACCACACCGATATACTACAAGGTAATAATTGTTGAATTAACAAGACAACTAAGAGGGGACTGAATCTATTGTATCTTATCAAAACATCAAAACCCTCATTAACATTTAGATCCACATGCATTCATTAAACCCTTAATCTGTTATGATGAATTAACATGAAATTCAAATAACAAAAACTGAAACAACTTTAACACCATGCACAAGAGAAAATCGGATTTACGTGGAAAACCCAAGGAGGGAAAAACCACAATGAGGATTAGCTCACAATATAAGTAATTGCAAAATCAGTTAAAAGGGTTCGCTATCATAATACCTAACACACTATCTAGAAAGGCTCACATCCAAGGCTCACTATTGGAGTAGAAGAAGAAGATAGAGAAGAAATATTACATAGATAACATGATCTCAATGCAACAAAAAATCCACCATAATTGCTCCAAAACCTGTGCATTCTATTTGACTGATTGCAGACACCTTTTGCTCACTGCATCTAATAATCCAACGCTTGAAATTTTGCACTGTTTTGCTCAATTTCACATCATTTGCATCACACATTTCACACATTCATTTATCTTGACCTCCTTCAACAATTCAACTCATACTTATATCATCCTCAACCTTGAAACCCTCTCCAAGGTTGATTATGCACCTCAAACATGCAAATTCAAATTAGGTCAACACTGAAACACTTTCGTGGTGGATAGAAGTGAATGTGTACCACATCAAAACTTAATTGGGGCCCAAATCAACAACACCACTTAACCACACACATATTTATCCTTCACATGTAGTGTAAACACCAAGTTGATCATTACTTGTGCAAAAACCATTAAAATTTTAAGTACACACTTCCTCAAACCCAAAGACAACATGTGAACCAAACACCATGCTTGAAAATGATCTAGAATATTCCTCAAACATCCTAAAATCCAACAAACTCCTTTGCAGCAACTTCCACTTGAAGAATGTACAAACCTAGTACACTCAAACTACTCTACCATACATTGTTTCTTGAAAAACTATCTTTTGAAGCACCAAACCTCAAATCCTCTTGACTGAGGTAAACTATTAGCACCATCAAAACTCCTTCAAAATTTCAAGAACTAAAGCATAATTGTGGAGAAATGCAAAGCAAAAACATTTCTCCTAGACACTTCTACTATGCGATGATCTAGCATACCATCTCTCGAATATAACATATCTAAAAACCTCTCACCAACATATCTAAATCACATAGACAAATCTTCAACCTAGAAGAAATGCGGAGCAAAACCATAACATCTCTTTGTAACTCAAAACAACACTACAACACTTTGTTTCCTCTTTTTATCAAATTTTCATAAAAAAACTTGGAAATCAAGCACCAAACACACATCCACAACATCTTCATCACTACTACATCCATAGATAGAATCTTATCAAAGTAGCAACATAGGTTAACACTAGTAGCTTAACTGATGACAACATATTGCAACAAATCAAGGCATAGACAACACCAATTTTTCATCTTCAACACCAATCTTCCTCAACGCATTCAGTTGGCATCAATGAAAAAACAAGCTTATTGACATCTTGATGAAAACACCAATCTGCTCATACTTGCAACAATCCCCCTTTTGTCATTGACGGAAACACATGATGTGAAAAAAGCACCAAAGACACAACAGCTTTGAACATACCTATTTCCTTTTCTCTTTACTCATTCTCCCTCTTACATGATTCTTTCTTCAATAGCCTTTCTCTTTCACATGTTTCTCTCTTTCCTTAGATCTTTTTCACTTGACTCTCTCCCCCTTATTACTTATTCTTTTTCACATGACACTTTCTCCCCCTTTGACATCAATGGCAAAGGAAAAAATGTTTTACATTATTTTTCCCCTTTTACATTACACAACCTACTTTCAACAGCTCAGTGACACCTTTCCTTTACTGCTCTGAATACCAATCTACAACAATCAAAATGTCACTACCTACCCCCCGTAAGAGGTAGCCACCAACATCAATCCATAATAAGGATAGATCTTGAGATCCATTGGATTGATGCATCTCCTTATGCATCTAGTTTAAAGAAAGAGCAGCAATAACCCCCAACTTCTCCCAGAGATACTCAAAAGTATCCTTCGGAAGAGCCTTAGTGAATATGTCAACAACCTAATCCTTTGTAGGTACATACTCAAGCTTCACTTCATTCTCCACAACCTTCCCTCTTAGAAAGTGATATCTGATTAAAATATTTTTTTCCTTGAATGCATCACTGGATTATTTGAAATGTTTATTGCACTTGTATTGTCACAAAAGATCGAAATAGGCTCATCATACACCACTGTAATATCCTTCAATGTTTTCCTCATACATAACACTCATGTGTAGCAAGATGCTGCTACAATGTACTCAGTCTCTGCAGTATGTTATACCATGTTTCCAAGTTACCAAGTTACTTTTACCTTCATGAATGAAAATATTGTTAAATTTTAAAATTATGACTTTAATATATTCAATAGGAGAAAGAAATACTAAAATATGCAATAAGATGTTATTGATTTCGAAGGAATAAATATGTTTTGTATTAATGAAATGTGATGAAAAGAATACACATTGCACTATGAATATTCTAATGCTTTTTTGATGCAAATGTTTTAGATTTCATGTGAACGTTTAACTACTATTGCATAGTGTATAGTTGGATGCAAGAAAATTATCAAGCCTCCTAAAGAGAGGGGAAGTATCACTCAGGGAGAAGAAATTAGACTAGTAACCTTTGATAAAAGACCTAAACTGTGCTTTCACACACACACTTCTAGTTTGGTCAATTCAGGATAATAGTTGGGAAATAGTAAGTTATCTTTAGTCTTGTTTAAGTTTGTGAATGTTCTTGCTTAGGAGTCTAAAGTATTGAGTCTCTTTAAAATGTGTAAGTTCTTCCTTATGTGTTTATACTTAATCGATGAGATATATATACTTTATAAATTTATGTGTTGATTGATGGAATTATGAATATGTGTTTAAATGTCAAGGTATGATGTATATATATATATATATATATATATATATATATATATATATATATATATATATATATACGTGTATGCAATGACATTAATAGAAAAATCCATACAAATATATTAATATATATACATACGAGTATATATATACGCATACATTATTATATGTGAAATATGAGGATACATATGAGTATCCATATATCGAATGATACAACTCTATTTACTTGCAAATTATGAATATATATATATATACATATATTTACTTACATACCTGAACCCCATGGTGTATATATATATGTGAGTAATGTAATATTTATTTAGCGTTGAGTTATCTTATAGCGCATAGCAATCTAAGTTTAGATTATGATAAATAGTGCACAACATATTATAAGTGAAAACAATGATGAGTAAATAGTGTGTGATTATATATATATGAATGGATTTTACAACATATAAAGAGCATAGTAGAATGAAATATGCAACACTATATAAAGTGCTCATTAACTAGTGCCTTCCAACATGTTATGAGTTGTTTCCAATTGTAAAAGCAAACAAATATCAAATGACTATACACAAGCAATAGTCGATTAAATCAAACAACAACCATTGACCAAGTAATGTGGCACAAATAGCATAAGGTGGCACCAAACTGGAAAAGAAATAGATTGAATAGGAATCCATTCACAGTATGAATTTCTAGATTGTTAAGAATATGAAATATATGGAATAAGTCAAGAGCACAACTGTCTATGTAGGTTGACTTATAGGGAAACATATACCCTGCATTTCTATTTGTCTTTCTTGTTGTTTAGTTGTGACAAGTGACTCATTCACTTGGATGTGTATGTGTTCCTTGTGCATCATTTTTAGCTACCACCTTTTAATTACCTTACTGAGTCAAATCAATTGAGTTGAGAATTGTCAATTCCCATGCCTTGTTTTTAGCCTTTAGTTGCTGATTTTTGTGTATAAATAAAGGATCTATTTACCTCATTTGGGAGCACACATTATTTGCATTTTTTCTATGATTTTTTGAGCTTATGTATTCTAATTTTGTGAGTTGAGTGAGAGAGAGTTTCTAAGAGAATTGAGAGAGGTTTTGAGAGGGAGTCTTATTGGGAAATTGTTCACTGAGTTAGGAAGGTTGTATTGAGAATATGATTCAATCAAAATTGGAGCTTTACATTAATAGACATGTTGATTCCTACTCTTTTATTCTTTGTTTTAAGTGATTGGAAAAGGATTGAGTGTCTTTAATTGCTTGTTTGGAAAAACGTGAATTGTTTATCATGAAATAGTTATTATCTTCTTTGATTATATAGGAAAGATTCTTGATGAATATTGCTTAGCGAATTCTTCTACTTGATTTTGAATATATTCCATAGTATGGAATGGGTGTTTATAATAATATTAAATACTATATTAAAATAAAGCTTATATAGTTGATGCTTAATTTTTGAAGTTAAGATATAGAATTAATTGAGTTACGTTTGAATGCGTAAGTAGAAATGTCAAAATTACTAGGTTACGATGTTATGTGAACCTTGATTGATAATCTTAATTTGATTGATTACTTATTTCTCCTAGAAAGTAGGATGAGTTTCTTATCCCTAGTATTAAGGTGTATACTTGAAGGTTATATCGATATTCAACGATAGGGTTGATATTTGTATTTCATGGTTATGTTAATATCTTATTTTGAATTAGTGTCTATTTATGAGATTCAAAAAGGGAACTCACATATCGGCAACCCAAAGCCATGTTGAGTAGAGAGCTTGTAGGCGCAAAAGCACAAACCCTTCTTATGCTATTATCCTCCATATTTTACACAAATTAGTAAATGTGAGAATATTTCTGATATATTAAAAGGATTTTATGATGGCCACTTGATCGTTACCCTACTTTAGTTGGAAACCCTAGGTTAGGGATAACCTATTTTGTGGGGTTGTCTATGTAACTAATGATTAAAGAAAATAAGTTAGGATTAACCTATATGATCTAATTGATCATATAGGAGTTGATTTATTGTTGGGACCATACTTTTGAATGATTCCTCTATTGATATGATTATTCCTTTGATTGAGGCCATTTATTGATGAGGTTATACTTTTATTGAAGTCATTTATTGTTGAAGGTTATACTTTTGAATTGAGGCCATTTGTTGTTAAGTTTATACTTTTGAAGGGAGTCATTTAATGTTGAGATAAACCTTCGATTTGAGACTTTTATAGTTGGGATTGTACCTTTGGTACTAGAGTGATTTAATGATGCAACATTATTCTCTTTCATATGGTTAAATTGATAAGTAAGATTTACTTTGAATTACTTAAAGTAGAAGTGTCATAGTAAACATAGAGGCAATAGATTATTCTTGGGGTTAGGATAATCCAATGAAATGGATAGCCTATGCATAGGGTATGAATAGTCATATATAAACTGAGCTAAGGTAGTAGGTGAGTGTGTGACGTACACTCTAAAATTAAGACGGATGCATACTTTGGAAAAAGTAGTGTAATTTTCCACTATTTACACTGTCAGTTCATTGCGTTTCCACAATTTACATCCTAGATAGAGGAAATTCCATATGTTTAGGTTGTATCCAATGTATGATAGATCTAGAGATGTTTAGGACACACCACTAAGCTCATAAAAAGGTCATGTTATTATGAGGTTACCAAACCAATCTCTTCATCGAAGGGTAGGGCCATCTTTCAGATGGATAGATATAGTGCGAGGGATCATAGTTAGTCCAAGGTTGGCAGAAAATCACTTGAGTTATGCTTCTCCTCATCAATTTGTGACCAAGGTTTGCATGAAGGATTTCTAGGACTATTTGTAGATCTTTTCCCAATAATCTCTTTGGAGCCTTGTATTTGTATTTTGCATCCATTATGATGGAGAATTTGTTGAGGAGAAATGTTATTATGAATTATTGACAATGTTATCAATAAATTGGAAAGTTTTAATACTTTAAAAATAAATGCAATGGAAAGATGTTTATCTCATATGTGCATGTTATCTCTTATATTTAACGAAAAAAATTATTGCTCTTATCAGATAGATGCTTGAACTTTTACTTGAGGTTAAAACATAGGAAAGTTACTTAGTAAAACAATGGGTATGTTACAAAATAGATAAAGAAAATAAATCTTGTTTCTTACTTAGCCTTGACACCAATCTACATCCAAGAAAGAATGCATCACCACTTTTAATTTTTTTGTCATCCACACAACCAACCCAATCTGCATCTATGTAAGCACTCAATGTGAAATTAGTATCTTTTGGATACCACAAGCCATGATCCGATGCACCTTTTAGGTATCTGAATATCCTCTTTACTACTTCAACATGTGACTCTTTAGGATCTTATTGAAGTCTAGCCACAAGACAAACTACACACACAATATCTGGTCTAGTAGCAATTAGATATAGTAGTCCACCAGTCATAGATCTATACTTGCTCTGATCAGCCTTAGGGGATTCATCATTCTTGTTGACTTTGCAACCAGTAACCATAAGAGTACATATTGGTTTGGAGTCTTCCATTCCAAATTTCTTCAACATTTCTTTGACATACTTTGACTGTGAAATGAATATTCCTGTATTTGTTTGTTTGATTTGTAGCCTGAGGAAGAAATTCATCTCCCCAAACATAGGCATCTCAGACTCTTTTTGTATCTCTTCTGAAAAATTCTTACACATAGCTTCATTGCCTCCAAAAATTATGTCATCAACATACACAACTACAATCAAGATTTAATCTTTTTCAACCTTAAAGTAAAGATTATTATCTATGGTACCTTGATTGAATCCTTCTATATCAAATATTTATCCAACCTTGCATACCAAGCTCTAGGAGCTTGCTTTAATCCATATAATTTCTTCTTCAATATACAAACTATGTTAGGTTTATTTGATAACTAAAATCCTTCTGGTTGTTCCATGTATAGTTCTTCCAAATCTCCATTCAAGAAAGCAGACTTCACATCCATCTAATAAACTTTGAAATCCTTATGTGCTACAAATGCAAAAAATATCCTGATTACTTCCATTCTAGCCACGGGAGAAAATGTCTCCTCAAAGACTATTCCTTCAACTTGTGCATATCCTTTACACACAAGCCTTGCCTTGTTTATTACCACTTCTTCATTCTCATTGAGTTTGTTTCTAAACACCCACTTAGATCCAATTATGTTTTTGTTTGATGGTCTTGGGACAAGTTCCCAAGTTTGATTCTTCTCAATTTGCATAAGTTCTTCCATTACTTTCATCCAATGGTCATCTTTGTATGCCTCAACCACTATCTTAGGTTTAACTTTAGAAAGTAGACATAAATTTACCTCTTCGTCAGTAGCTTTCCTTCTTGTCAACACAACTTCTCTTTTGTCTCCAATTAAATTTGTTCTTCAAAATAATCTCTTCACATACTTAAGGGTTTTAGGGTTCTTTTCCAGAGCTTCTTCCTCTTCATCTTGTGCTTCTTGTTCCTTAGTTTTTCTTCTTCTCTACAAGTAGGGTCAACTGACTCATATCCATCTATCGCCACTGGATTCTACAAATCTTCATTAACTTTGACACTTCCACTTTGAAAAATCTTTCTCAATATTTTATTGTAGCATTGGTAAGCTTTGCTTTTAGTAGAATATCCAAGGAAGATTCCTTCATTAAACCTTGCATCAAATTTTTCTAAGTTTTCATCATGTCTCCTAATATAACATTTGCTTCCAAACACTCTAAAGTACTTGACAATAGGGATCCTTCCATACCACAACTCATAGGGATTCTCTGTGTTGTTTTCCTTTTCTTCAACTTTGTTAAGTATGTAAACAATAGTATAAATTGCTTCTCTCTAGTAGACTTCTTGTAGGTTAGCTTCTTTCATCATAGTCCTTGCAGCTTCTTGAACAGTTTTGCTTTTCCTTTCAACCACTCCATTTTGTTGAGGAGTCCTAGGGGTAGACAAATACCTCTTTATGCCATGATTCTCACAAAAAATGTTAAATTCATTGGAGGTGAACTCTCCACCTCTTTTAGACCTCAAACATTTGATCTTCAAATCCATTTCATTCTCAAACATAGCTTTAAATTCTTTGAATCTATCTAGGGCTTTAGACTTTTCTCTAAGAAAAGTAACCCATGTCATTCCAGAATAATCATCAATCAAAAGCATGAAATACATATCACATTGAAGACTTCTCACTCTTGTAGGACCACAAAAGTTTGTATGCATCAATTCCAACAATCTAGTAGAAGATTGTTCTTTACCTTTGAAACTTTTTCTTGTTTTCTTTCCAATTTGACACTCTTTGCAAACATTGATAGGCTTTGTAATCCTTGGAAAATATCTCACTTGTACTAAACTGATTCTAACCAAATTTTCAAAGTTAATGTGACCAATCCTCTTGTGCCATAACCAACTTCATTAATCTGAGTCATAAAGCAATGAAAATTAGCACCCTTGAGCTGATAAACATTTCCATCTGTCCTTTTTCCAATAGTAATCATAGTTTTGGACCCTTTTATAATCTCATATCCATCATCTTGAAAAATAATATTATGTCCTTTCCTACACATTTGTCCAACACTCAATAGGTTATGCCTTAAACTCTTAACATAGTAAACATCATCAGTACTATACTTTCCATCAAAACTGATTGAACCGATTCCACAAATCTTAGCACCCGAATCATCTCCAAATCTAAAAATTCCTCCATCATATTTTTCAAGTTTAACAAACTTACCCTTGTCTCCAGTCATGTGATTTGAGTAGCCATTATCAATGATCTAGTAGTTCTTTCCCTGTCTAACATGAAAAGTAGATAGCAAAGTACCTTTAGTCTTATCCTTTCTCTCCAGAGCACATTCCTTCATACATCTTTTAGAGTTAGTAGAAATAAATTCATCCATTAAATCCATGAACAAGCATTCATCATCTTCAGGATCTCCATAATTAGATTCATCATTAGAAATACTAGCATCTTCTTTAACATAGTAGCTTTTCTTAACTTTCTTACCTTTGTTCTCCTTATTTTTGTCATTGGAAACTTTGTTTGGGCATCTTGAAGCATAGTGACCTATTTTTCCACAACTAAAACATTTAAAAGGTAATTTTCCTTTATACTTACCAATACCTCTTCTCATCCTTCTCACAAAGTTAGCCTCCACATCATCAATATCTTCCTGATTTGGTTCTTCGGTCTTCTCTGTCTTAACAACCTTAAAAGCAGTATCAACTTTTGCACCATTATTAGTACCAAACTCTCTCATCTCAAATACAATTGAGGAGTTGTACAATTGATCTCTAGAATACTGATCTAGGTTTTGAGATTCCTCAATAGTAGGAACTTTATAACTATAAGCTTTAGTAAGGTTCTAAGAATTTTCTTTACCACTTTAGGTTATTTAACCTTTCCTCCAAGACCTCTGATGGAGCTCACCACTTCATCTACCCTCTACATATAGCTTGTAGTGTTTTTATCTTTAGAAATCCTCAAGTTCTCAAATGTAGTTTTCAAGTTTTGCATCTTAGCTTGTTTTACCATAATATCTCCTTCATAAATACTTTCCAACTTATCCCAAATTTCTTTAGCAGTTTTCAGTTCCATAACTGTCACTAATTCAAAATTTTCAAGACTACTCAAGAGAACAATCCTTGCTTTACCATTTGTTTCATAGTCCTTGATCTCATCACTTGTGCTCGGTCCATTTGCAAGTATGACATTTAATTCTTCACTGACAGCTAGACATCATATCCAAGGTAAACCAAATAGTTTTCCATCTTTGTATTCTAAAATGCATAGTTTGTACCATCAAACATAAGGATCTCCTTGTTTTCCATCCCAAATCTACCTCAATTTATTAAGATTTTCTCTAAGGAACCTTGCTCTAATACCAATTGTTGAATAAACAAGACAACTGGGAGGGGGGTGAATAATTTGTATCTTATCAAAACATAAAAACCCTCATTAACATTCATATCCACATGCATTCATTAAACCCTTAATATGTTATGATGAATTAACATGAAATGCAAATAACTAAAACTAAAACAACTTTAACACCATGCACAAGAGAACACCAGATTTACGTGGAAAATCCAAGGAGGGAAAAACCATGGTGAGGATTAGCTCACAATATAAGTAATTCCAAAATTGATTACAAGGGCTCACTACCAAAATAAGACACACTGTTCAGAAAGACTCACAGCCAAGGCTCAATGCCAGAGTAGAAAAAGAAGATAGAGAAGAAATGTTACATAGAGAACATGATCTCAATTCAACAAAAAATCCACGACAATTGCTCCAACACCTTCACAATCTATTTGAATTATTACAAACACCTTCTACTCACTGCATTCGGTAATCCAACACTTCAAAGTTCACATTGCTCTACTCAATTTCACATCATTTGCATCACACACTTTGCACATTTATCTATCTTTTTCAACTTAATTCAACTCATACTTATACTGTTCTCAACCTTGAAACCCTCTCTAAGGTCAGCAATGCACCTTAAATGTGCAAATTCAAATTAGGTCGATGTCAAAACACTTATGTGGTGGATAGAAGCGAATGTGAACCACATCAAAACTTAATTAGGACCAAAATAAACAACATCACTCAACCACACACTACCTCAAACAATATTTATCCTTCACATGTAGTGTAAACACCAGGTTGGTCGTTACCTGTGCAAACACCATTCAACTTTTATGTACACACTTCCTCAAACCCAAAGATGACTTACAAACCTAACTCCACTCTTGAACATGATCTAGCATATTCCTCAAACATCCTAAAATCTAACAAACTCCTTCACAACAACTTCCACCTAAAGAATACACAAATGCAATATACTCAGACTACTCTGCCATACAATGTTACTTGAAAAACCATCTTTTGAAGCACCAAATATTAAATCTTTTTGACTGAGGTAAACTACTAGCACCATCAACACTCCTTCAGAATTACAAGACCTGGAGCACAATTGTGGAGAAACATAAAGCAAAATCATTTATCCTAGAAACCTTTGCAATGCACAATCAAAAATTGGTGAACACAACTTCTACTGTACGGTGATCCAACATACCATCTATCAAATATAACATATCTGAACACCTCTCACCAACATATCTAAATAGCATAGGCAAATCTTCAACCTAGAAAAAATGTGGAACAAAACTAGAATATCTCTTTGTAACCTAGAACAACACTGCAACACTTTGTTTCCTCTTTTTATCAAATTTTCTCAAAAGAACTTGGAAATCAAGCACTAGAGACACATCCACAACATCTTCATCACTACTACATCCATAGATATAATCTTATCAAAGTAGCAATAGAGGTTAACACTAGTAGCTTAACTAATGGCAACATAATGCAACAAATCAAAGCATAGACAACACCAATTGTTCATCTTCGACACCAATCTTCCTCAACACATTGAATTGACATCAATGACAACACAAGATTTTTGACATCGATGACAACACCAATCTTCTCGTACTTTCAACAATAATTTGGCAGTAAAAAATACAAGTGTTGATAGTCTCAAGAATATCGATCAATTGAAGATAGAAAGTTGCCTCCATAAATAAGAATGCAAGAATTTCTATAAGGTATATATTCCATCTCACCAAAATATATAGTTAATCAGTTATTGCATTTTCATAGTATACAGGAACAAAAATTGGACACATAGCTCACTCCAAAGTGAAACTAAAGAAGCATTCAACCAACTAATGTGATACCCCCATAATCGCGACCAAGGAGGCTAAAAACTCATCGGTGTAATGCAACATAATGCAAGAAAGTGAAGAAGAATCACAAGAAGATGCATAAATAGTACTTTTACCCAGCAGAATAGGGTCCTCTCATGGATATTTGCTGTAAAATATTGACAAAAGATATTTTTTCACTTTTGGGGGAGTGAAAAGTCATCAAAAATGTCATTTTGCATGTACATATATATCCTTGGAATGTTAGCTTTTTTAAGTATATTATATATTACATTTTAAATATTATTTTCAATTTTATAATGAACAGGCATGTTATGAAATATACCTTTATTCAAGACACTAGGAAAAGTAACAAACTTTGTCAAAAAAATGGATCATCTCCAAATGAATGTATGTTTTAAATGAAAAATAATTTCAATATATATATGCTAATGAGAAATGGGTATAGTAAAATATAGTTCTATTTTTTTGTTAATTGCTAGAATTAAAATATTAATAATAGAAAATATTTAATTGAAAAATTATCAAAATATCACACACTAGATATTGGAGTTTAGTAATTCTAAATTCAAAAAAAGAAAAAGCGAATTAAAACTTATTGAAAAATGATATATGATTCTTTATTTATTTGTTTTAGTGAATCTATGAGTAAGATATGACAACTCATTAATTTACTTGTTCCAAGGAATTATAATTGGCATAACTTGAAAAATGCAAAAATTAATTTTGGTGATCCAATAATGTTGATTTTTAAACACATTATTGTATTTGTCCTCTAGAAAGATCATTATGCACTATTCTCTAAATCCTAATATTGTTTAGTACACATGCTTGAACCTCTCCAACTCTATACTAATCTGAAGATATATATAGTACCTAGCCTAGAATGCCTCCTAAATGGGTGGAACTTAAAGAGAAGCCTAGATTCATTACTAAACTTGATTGTGTCATTTTGTTTTGACTTTTGTTTCAATTGATGAGTGTATTTGATTGGGAGATGATTGTGAAGGGATTTGAAAATATGAAAACATAAAGTGTCCCTTTCAGGAGAGAATGTCCTCACTGGAAGGAGTGGCAAATTCATCCCACACCATACCAAGATTGGTACTTCTTGTGAAATTTGATTTTCACAACTCCACACCAAAATATTTGAGACTTTGTTAATTTTTTATTTTGAATGTCTTTGTGGTAATTTAAATCTCAGTGGCTAAAATTAAACACAATGTGATGGATATTTTGTTTCATTAAGATCCCAACAAAGGAAATAATAGGTAAGGAGTTTTAGATATTAGTGAAGAAAAAGGAAAAGAGAGTACATATATATTACTCTATGGAAGAGTTTTTTTCAAGGTTTGAGGAAGATATTAAATATAGTTTGCTCCATTTTATCTTCAACAAATGAGTATGTATCTATTATTTGAATATGTTTATCTTGAGCACATGTATATCTGATGAAATGAAATCTTGTTTAACTATATTACTATTAGAAAGAATTATTTGCCTTTATCCTTCTTCTAATTAACATGATGAAATATATCATTTGAAATTCTAATTAAATGAGATGGATTTTCTTGTATCATTATTATTAAGCCAAAAAAGGATGTCTTAGATGTTACTCAATACATATACTAATTTTATCTCATATAATAAGGTTCCAATGAAACTATTAGATTCTTAACCTAAACAATATTTTTTAGGCATAAGAGCCTAAATTGCACCCTTGCAATTTCCCCTACATTCTTGTTTCCACTTTAGTGTCCACTCCTTTAGCATCTTGAGTAAGCTCATTTTAGCCCTTGCATCAGCCTCTTTTCATCTCAAGATGCTCCAACACCCCTTTTTAACAACTACCTTTTCGTGTTAATTTTGCATCAGACTTTGTGCCTTCCTGGTTCGCGTTGTTTTGTAGCGTGACATGTCCAGACACTAGTGCGTCACACAGATGTCCGTGCTCCACACTAGCATCCTGTGACGTTTCAATGCTCAGACGTTTCTAAGCATGCTTTCCACTTGTCATCTTAGTTTGTCAGTGGAAATGGCTCGGGATTCTTTGAAACAACCCAGGAAGATTCTCTTCCCTTCTTAAAAGTCCTTT
>VDFB02139309.1:0-14747 GCA_007258455.2 Sequoia sempervirens | reverse complement strand
TAATAAATCTCGATTTGAATGTATGACATCAATTAGACATTTTTCGGTTCAGCTTGATATTGAAGGAGACAATCCTAGAACAGCCCCACCGCTGCCCTCCTTATGCGAGGTATGAACAAACAAGGAATCTTTCCAAAGATTGAAAAGAGACATATTTAAACATTCAATACCAATTTTAACTTCCTGTAGCAACACATTAGGTTTCCATTTTTCAAGACTATCCTTGACTTTAAATTTGCGATGAGAGTGAGAAAGCCCTCTTACATTCCAAGATAGAATTCTAAACCTCATTGTGAAACATCAAGAGAATCATCCTCCTCTTGTGGCAAAACTCCATAACGATTATAAATGGGAACTTCTTGATCATTGATCTACTTTTCAATGGAACCACCAGAAGGAGATCTAGACCTCTGCCTCAAATTATGAGGAGACAAAGATCGGGTAGGAGATCTCAACAGCTCAGAAGAAGTACGACCAACAGGTTCATTAAGATGGGGATGAGAGATTGATGAGGGTGAAGAAGGTTCCTTTTGTTTTCGAATAGTTTTCCATTCATCATTCATAATAACATCTTTATAAGAAGCATTGGCCATTACTGTGGGTGTAGCGGAAGAATGGAGAGCAGCAGTAGGTTCAGAAGAAGAATGGAAAGTAGAAGGTGGGATGTTATTGTTCATTTGATGAGAAGATAGAAGCAAGGTTTTGACAATTGGCTTGGGTTGGAAAATAGGATTGGAAGCAACTTTGGCTGGGGAAACTTGTGCAGGAGACGAAGAGGACCTATTTCTCCTTATGGGGCAATCTCAGATCGAATGGCCCTCTTTCCAACAAAAAAATCAAGCATTGGGCTTATTCAAATAAACTACTGGCTGATCCATTTCAAAACCAAGGCCATATAACTTAATAGTTTCTGGCAGAGGCTTGTTCAAATCCACTTCTACACAAACTCACGGGTGAACTCTCAGGCTAGCAAACTTGTAAGAACTCTGTTTGCACCAAATTACTTTGCCTAATTGGGCCACAATGTCCTTGAGAAAAGGTGTGAAAACTAAATTTAAAAATGACAATTCCAACCACATAGGGTAACGGAAGCGAGAAGGTCCTTCAGGGTGAAAGTCAAATGTCCAGGCTTGAAGATAGCAAATCTGACCACAGATCACCCATGTTTCGTATTGTAACACAACTTGAACATGCTCTGCAAATTTGAATGAAATAGAGACATACCCCTTGCCTAAACCCCTTATTGTTTCAATCTCCCATCCCTGTTTTCCCAGTTTATTTTTGCCCATTTGTAAAATTCTGGTTCTATGGGGATTCCTTTGAGAAAAAACAAAATGACAGTTCTACTTTGATTTTCAGCAATGAGTTCTATAACTTCATCAGGGAAGTGAAACTCTAGGGTTTTACCTTGTTCATCACTCGAAAATCTTGGACTTTTTTCCCTGTTTTCAGCAATTTGGGAAAAATCCACGTTCACTAGAATAGGCGAGTCATTTGCAGCAGCAGTCCCATTTGCATTCTTTCCCCCATCCATACCCATATTCACCTCCATATTATCAGGCACCGTGGAAGAATCCAGTGAATTTTTGGCAATCCCCGCTTGCCTTGCCACTGACTTTAATCTCATTTGCTTTTTAGTTTCCCCCACATAACAACAAATACTGGCTCTAAACCCAATAGCCTCAATGTTTCAATAGTTATATAGTAGTTGTTTATATAATATTGGACCAATAGTTGTGACTTTAAAGTTAGTGTTGATGATGACTACCCATAATTAAACAAAATGTATTCCTTTGATCTAAAAAGCAACCAATCATTTGATTCCACATCAGTTCTCAATAACACAAGCTGTGAATGCACAAGTATTGGTCTTACCTTTTTTTGGGTCTTTTTGGACACCTTGACAAAAAGCATGCTGATGTGGCATCATATTTGATGATGTGGCCCTGAAACCTTAGTTATAGGCAGGGGACTTGCTAAGTAAGAAACTGTAAAAAAATTGGGAGTGATTTGAAATTTCCACGTAGAATAATTAGAAGCACGAAGTTAGGGTGCTCAACTATAGGTCCTCTCCTATGTGATAAAACAAATATTAAAAATTTTAGTTCACAGAGGGTATATTTTTTGGACAACTTTCCAAATTAAGAGCGAAGTTATATAGTGCAATATACTGATAAAACAAATATTAAAAAGATCTACTAGTGTGATTTGGAAATATTGCTGAAAAACAAAACATTGATGAAAAACATTGACAAAATCAAATTGAAAATTTGTATTCAAATAATAAAATGAGTAGAAAACTTTATCTTTAAAAAGCCATAACAGTCAAACACCATGTCAGAAAAAACGAAACATCTGAAGGTGTCGAAATTTCAAACATCTTGCATTGTATTCAGACAATATCAAGCGTAGATCACCAAAGTGAAACTCGTAAAGCCATATTTTTGGCCGACAAGATGTACTTTTCAACAGCAAAATTTACGCGAGTTTATTGATCGACAATGAAATTAGGTCTATCTTGTGAAAGACGAGAGATGGGCGTTCTTGCTCCGGCATCACCAAATGTTAAATCGACGTGCTGGACAACTGTAAATTTACCATTCTGGACATTCAGTACAAAATATTATTAGCTTGAAAAACCAGAGGGGTCACATCCAAATCCATTCGATAATGGATTCCACGGTGGTGAGATCGAGGAAGGAGAAGTTTTCAAATTGGAAATGAAAGCGCCACTCAATGCCATTTGTACCAGTGGACTGCCGCCACATCTGGAATCGCACAGCTGTCATTGTACCTGTGGGATTCCTTGGCACCTGCGCAGGAAATGACATTTTTCTAAAATTGGAAAAATTGTTACCACCATGCAATTGTAGAAAGGGCCGTTATGCAAACCGGTTTTGTTAGCGTGATTGACCAGCGACAACACTCGGTTTTCTTTCGCGCATTAATTTCAGCGATAACACCATTCGCCAGCAAACAGAGACATGGGGAATGGAGTTAAAAAATTGGTATCCTTCCCTCCCTCACCAATTATTCGAAAGTGAGGGAGGTATCCTTCCCTCGCTAAACATGGTCACAATCCTAGGTGCAGTAAATGTTGAATTTATTTTTATGGTCTTGTTTGATTTATTTTTCTTGAACATTTTAGTACAACTATTGAAATATGCTCAGGTACTAGGTCCTCTTTCCTAATAGGCCCATCCCAATTGTTAATAAACTAAAATTCAATGGACCATCTCCTGTTAGAAATTTAATTAATCTGGAACATCAGCAATTGAGTCATTGTTTCTAAGTGTCCTTTTAATATTTTTTTCAATATGTTATTTCTTACATTTTAAGGAATAAGGGAAGGCATATAAGAAAGAACAAATATGATATTTTTTAAATATTGGAGGAAAAAAATAGTTACATATAGGTACAAATAATTATTTATCATATTTTATTTTTAACTTCAATAAAATAGTTTGTAAAAGAGAAGAAGGATCAACTTTAATGTAATTAATTTTATTTTTGACTATTTGTTAATAAGTAAGTTTATATGATCATTTTTAATCGATTTATTAATTTTAAGGTATTTGAAATCTATGTTTAATAAGCATTCTTAATGACGCAAGATGATTGAAGTTATCATAGTCATCCACGTTTAAAAAGCATCTTCAATTATCATTGGTCTACATGTTAGCGTAATAAAAATAATCATGTTCTATGAGACACTTTCACCCATCAAGATTGTAGTGAGAGATAATTCTCTATACACTACAATAATTGTATTCCAAAAGACATTATCTTGTTAGTACTTGCCTTTGGCAAATACTATTGTGATGAGATTTCTTCATTAGTTATTACTATTTTTCTTTGTTAACCAATTAGAAATTAGAAATTTTTAATTTAAAATAAATATTTAACTTTCCAAAAGTAAATATGATTTTAACTCTTATTCCAACCTTCTCATTATTCAAAATATTTATGGTACATTTTAAAACAATATAATATTGAAGAAAAGAAGCATCTAGGCAAAGTCCTCCAATATCTTCTATTGGCTCAATACCTCAATATCTTATGTTTATTTTGAATATCTTCTAAAATTAAATTAATAATCTATCCTAGTCATCAAATAAATTAGACTAATCCTAGCCATTCATCTCTAAGTACCTTCAATCGAAATTCAAACTAACTTTCAATGCTTCTCATATATCCAATCAAGTCAACAATAGCCCTCCATCAATCTAGCTACCTACATTTAATTCTCTCTTCCCTCTCAATTTCAAATTCAAAAATCTCTCATGAAATTCTAGTCCTCCATTTCAAACAAATCCTAGTCTTCTATTCCTTTCCCCTCATGTCTATAAATTCATGGTATCCCCAAATGTTTCCATATAAGAAAATTTGTAGGTATATGCTATCACATTGGGAACCAAGGAGCAACACAAACACATACCTTTAGAGCCATCAAAAATGTTATGAAACATATTATGCTTCTCTAATTTTTCATTATTCTATTTACCTTTCATCTATGCTCTAATATGAGGTAGAAGTATACTATTGAGTAACTTGCACTTGCAAATTCTTAGTCTAGATTTTCTCTTCTACACTAAGTATCAAAACATAATATTGACTAGCTCATTATACTCTTTCTTTAATAGTATATATTACCTAGCTCTCCTAATCCATATTTGAGTATCTTAGCATATGAGTAACACAACATGTTACTAATAAATTTCATACAAATGTAGGGATGTGTCCCTAATGCCATCTTCAAACATATTTAACCAATAGGGGATACTATAAGGTATCTAATATCACTATACAACCTATATCTATGACTTATGGTAACCTTTGGCTTATTATTGATATGTTAAGGATAATTTTTCAAGGGTTAGTTTCTAGTGCTTTTGTGAGTTTTCGCCACTAGAATTTATTAAGCTACACTTTTGGGTTTTCAACCTAATAGGGATTATTCTAGTAGCTTTTTTAGCTTTCCAACCTAATGGACATAAATCCAACCACCCTTTGGGGTTTTTAGTTGAACCTATCAAGTTATTTGTTAGCTATAAATTTTACAAGCATTCTAGGATTATAAGTCTGCTATAAAATTTGATGTAAAATAGATTACACATTGATCCCTAGAATCTAATTACAACAATGAATAAGTCTAGCAACATTAAGTAGACATAATAAAAATCAAGCCACGATAGTAATATAGACCTAATATACAATGTTTAACATAGATAAGTTAAAGAATCATTTTGAAAATATATATCTTTATATTTAGATCATTTTTGTTTTTGTTTTTCTTTAGATTTCAAATATATGCACCAATCATCTTATCTTACATCAACATAAACTCAAAAACACATAGTGGACATGTACACACATCTAAAACTGCATTAAAATAGTGTTAGATCTTACAAGTTTTCAAGGATTATTTCATCCTCTTAGATGGGCACGCTTACTAAATTATTGGCATAAATGAGATGCGCACAAGGTGACAAGGGAACATTAAAGGTTGATTCCTCATGTTAGATTCCCTATTTTATATAACCATCTCTTTATTATCTAATTTAGAATATAGAAGCACAAATTTCCTTTATGTGACACATTGATAATCTCAACTCACTATAAAAACTAAATACAAATATAAATGCCCGGTACACTATATTTATAAAGAAGAATTTAAATATCATCCCAATCTCCATGGCATGCCACTTATTCACTAACAAGACCTTACATAAATCATTAAATTCTTAGGTCAATTTATCTATATTTTTCTTGCACATTAATATTCATAAAATATGGCAAAGACATATCATACATTTAATAGGTTCCAAGATTATTCAACATTAGAATTTCAATGCCACTACATGATTAATCATTATTTCCATTTAACAATCCACATATTAGAATAATTAAAAGAAAAATAAACCAAATATGTTTTAGGGAGGGGTTTCATCTTTAATTGTAAACAACAAGATTGATTGCAATAAGATAATATATTCATAACATGATTGAAGGGGATTTTATTGACATTCTAAACAACATTCTTTCCTCAAGGATCTCTTCATTGTGACAGCCAAAATATCGGAATTGAACCTACTATTGCATTAGCACACACTTAAAATAGGTGCCCTCAACAATAGGTGACAAAATATCCTTTTAAATGAATTATTTCCCCCAAATATGCTACATTACCTAACATGTCATTAGCTAATCAATCTATTTTGTGCCTCATGACCATGAAATCTTTGTTTTAGCTAATTTATGACTTGGTTTCCCCACTACATCAAAATGAGCACCTCACCAACAAATATCTTGGCTAACAATTTTGTTTATATTCGTTAGTCAATAATATTAAATTATGCAAAGTAATTTGATTAATTTATTGTGTTTGTTAACTATTTATTATCAATTATTTATTTATTTTAATCTTTTTCTTTAATTAATTCAAAAAATAAAAAAGGAAATCAAGTTTAATTAATAAATTAAATATATTAATTTACTTTTATTAACTTGAAAATATAGATTCTATTAATTGATTTCATTTTTTAATTGTATTAGTTTTGTGATGAGGTGAATTTATCTACTTAAAATGTAAGGAAAATGAAACAGACCAAGCAAAGATAAATCACAACAAAATATTCAAGATTAGGGCCTAAAGTTGAAGCTCAAACCTACAAATAAAAATATCAAACGATACCTATGATGAGCTTGTTGATTCATTTTCCCCTTTGATTGGTTGCCTTGTATGCTCCTTCAAGATTTGGATAGCATAATGGCTTGATTTTGCTTTATTTTGGATGCAAATGTGGATGCAAAATGGCTACAGTTGCAAGGTTGGATATGGATGTTGTGAGAGAGATTGAAGGCTTAAGAAAAATTAAGATGTTAGTATGAATTGTGAAAATGACTAAGTCATTTTAGTAGTCATTAGAAGCGGAAAATGATGAATGGCCAAGATTAATTCAAATGGGAAGATCCAAGGGTTATGTGAGGATGACATTTGTCACACTAGGGAAGAGTGGGAAGGTGGCATGGAGGTGAGGTGGAGCTTAGGTGGAGCTACTTGATATACCTAGGGTGAAGTGGAAAAGGGACTACTTGTCTCATCCTCCCAAATCATGGGGAGGATGTGACAAGAGGGAATTAAATTCTCCTTTAAAATCTCCATAGGTTTTAGAGAGGAATTAAAAAACCCTCTAGAAACCTAGGGAAGGAAAAATGGAAATTAAAATTCCATTTGGGGATGTGGGATAGATAAAATGGAATTAAAAATTTCATGTATGTATGTGGGGAATAATTAGGGATTAAAAATTCATTGGGAAAGAGAGATTAATTCTCCAAAAAGACAAGGTATTAATGAAAGTTGACTTAGGTACATGTAATAATTGGGATTAGACTTAGATTAGGATTAATAAATCAAAAATTAAGGTTGTGAAAATGATTAATTAGGTTAATGAAGGGATTGGGATCAAATTGAAAGTTATCGAGGATGTGACATTAATCCTCATCAAGGATGTGCACATCCTAATTAGGGATTAGGCCAGCTAATTGCGAAATCTTAGAAGAAAGTTATGGAGGATGTGATGTTTGGAGAGAGAAAAGGGAGTGATGAATTAAAAATTAATTTAATTCATATAGACTAAATGACTAGATTAAATAAATTGGTTTAATTATTTAAATTCTAGAGAAGAAATGTTGAAAGGGTAAAGCATTTAATTAAATAATTAAATATTTCAAGGGACATTAGGAAAATAGAAAATAGGAATTTAATTTAATTAATGTGAATGGAGGAGGAAATAGACAAAATAAAGGATGGATTTGACTACATGGAAATGGTCAAATTTAGATGTTTTCATTTTTCCCCTCTTTGAGATGGTGTTACAAAGTAGCATCATTTCAAAGAAGATTAAGACAACACCAAGAAGATGATTAGATTAGGGAAGATTCCCTAGTCATTCAAAGGAGTGACTAGGAGCGAATAGATGATGGGAGTGAAGTTGAAGATTAGGATTGAGGATGCCCCCTCGAGAGGACATGCAAATTCAAGAGAACACAAATTCACTCTCAAAATGGATGGGATGATGTAAGATAAATAAGGAAGATGATGCAAGATGATGAATTAAATGCAAGATGGGAGGAGGAAGGGATAATGAAAGGAGACGATAATAAGAAAGCAAGCACATAAAGTATTTAAAGAACAACATGATGTTGCCCTAGTCAAGCTAAAATCCAAAGGATGATTGATGGTGGATGGAGTGCTGTTGATGTGGGAACAATATATCTCAAAACAACATAAGGATTGGGAAAGATACATCCCAATGATTAATATTAGAGTGTTGTTGATGTGGGAACGATATATCCCAAAACAACACAAGGATTGGGAGGGATACATCTCAACGATGATGATAATGATGATGGTTAGAGTGTTGTTGATGTGGGAATGATATATCCTGAAACAACACAAGGATTGGGAAGGAGAAATCTCAATGATGATGATGGTAGTGTTGTTGGTGTGGGAACAATATATCCCGAAACAAAAAAAGGATTGGGAAGGATACACCATGATGATGATGATGGTGATGATTTGGATCAAGGCTTAGAGCAAGGCTAGGAACAAGACCAACGATGTGAGTGGATGCTTTGTGCTAGATTGAATGGATGAGGATTTGTTGGAGATGTGAGATTTCTAGGAAAATATAATGATTTAAGCCTTAAAAGTTCCATTTTAAGGATTCCAATTGAAGAGGGTTTGATCAAATCACCTTAGATCAAACCCCCTTGGATAGAACCTCGCTAGTTTTAAACCATACCTATAAATGCGTCTCCTTTACACCTATCAAAATGCTGATAAAAAATCACTTTTGATTTAGATTTTGGGGGATCAAATGAATTCATTTAAAATTTATTTCGAATGATTATGGTATTCCTTAGAACAAGCTATCCAATGAATAAAATTTGAATATGTTTTGGTTTTGTTATGTATTTGTTTTTTAAGTTTTATTAAACATAGGTTTTTCATCGAAAATGAATTTATTTGTTCTAACATGGAAAAATAGAAGATTATCAAAAAAAAATTGAAAAATATGAGTGCACAGATATTGAAGTCCTTGATCCAACAAAAAATAAAATAAAATTTTGACATATACAAAAAAGTTACGATTATACCGCTACTGTCTGAATTGTAATTCGCTTGACTTTGAAACTTGATTAAGGAAAAAATATTCAATTAAAAAACTATCTAACCAAGAGGAAGCACTAGATATCAGAGTTACAAATCTAAATTTGAAAGAATTAGAATTTTATCCTTCATGGGAAAAAAGTATGTGTTATAATGTGCATCACTTTTAAAAAATGTTGTTTTCCTAAAAAAATCTATTTTCATGGGAGATGGAAAAAAGAGTGCAATTTGATTCCAAAAATTTTGAAAAAAATATTTTAGAATCTACAAACAAAAATTTGATGAGACTCTAGTTTGCACCATCTTCAAATTCCTCATAGTTTAGCCGCTATAGGTGCCTGAATGTCAATATTTAGTTAAAAATAATAATTTCAGTGTCCAGTTTGGCCAAAAATTGTAAACCACTATTATGGGATCACCCTTAGAATAAAAAATCTATATTATTTTCAACAAATTAATGAAATATGAGATTGTAGACACCTAAATTTTGACACTTAATTTATCCAAATTTGTCCCCCTTCGTCTAAACATCCCCTTATCCGCATTAATTAAGTAATATCACTATTATTTAATTAATCACTATAAAGTTCTTCTAATCCCTAAGGTATCTAGTTAAATAATTAAATACCTTCCCTTTCATCAAATGAATTAAATAAATATGTCATTTATTTAATTCCCTTTATGTCACATCCTCCATCATTTTTATTTAATCCTAAGCCATCTTCTAATCTCATCATTATCATGTGCACATGCCTAATCCTTGATTAGGATGTGTCACATCCTCCAACTTTTGCAAGTTTTCCTCTAATCTCTCTTAGCAACCTAACCCTCCTCTAATCCTTCATTAACTAGCCTAATCAACCTCTCAAGAATTTTTAATTCCTTTTATCCTTCCAAGGAATATTAAATTCCTTTTTCTCTTCCCCATGTCATCTTTGACTTGTCACATCAAGTCACATGTGAAATCTAACCCTATTCTAATCTAAATTAATTAGTCTAATCAAGTACTTGCACAACCTTAATCACTTAATCAAGTCAACCCTATCAAATGCTTTCTCCTTTTGGAAAACACATCTCCATTCCCCATGTGAATTTTTAATTCACATTTAATCGCCCAATGCATTTAAAATAATTTTAAATTCCTTCTCTCATCCCCATGAGAATATTTGAGGAATTTTTAATTCCCCACTTGTCCTCTCACCCACATGGGGACAATTACCTCCTTTATGAGGAGATCTTGACCCAATCCCAAGGTACCATGTACCCTCTCCATGTCATGTAATATCCTTCCACCTCATATACACATCACCCCTTTTAAGCCATATCATATGCCACATGTCAAGATGTGAGGGCTTGTGAGTTCTCAACTCACCATGGCCCTACATCTTGATCTTGGTAGCTCAATCTTGACCCTCCATTTCCCTAGAGATTTCCAAAATATCTATAAATACCCCCTCTTTTCTCTCATTTGGGGAGAGATCATGCATTGTAGCCAAACTCTTGCAAAATTTTCTTAGAATTCATACTTAGCCATTTTCATGCTTGCAACCACTTGCATCCATCTTCATATCATCATCTAGCTTGCATCTCTTGCCATTCAAGGAGCACACAACACTGAAGATCGAAGGGCCAACCAAAGGATCGATTCGAGACAAGGTATAAGGTTTCATTTTGTCATTTTTACTTTGTATTGAATCCAACTAGACTAATATTGAGGTGTAGGTTGTTTTTAGTGTTATTTTGCACTCTTTTGTTTGCTGCTCGTATTCTAGCACTTAAATTCACCTTATCACATTTTTGGCACGCCCGGTGGGACCCACAAACAGGTCTCTTGCTTTTACGTTTTCTATTTTTTGACTTTTTGTAGGTACAGGTCACAAAGGGGTAGACCCGGCCCACACAGGGGCAGACCCAACTTGCACAAGTGGACCTGACCTTTTCCAAGGGCAGACTTGCCCTCCACAGACAACAAAAAGTGGTTTTTTACAAACTTTTCATGAATAGGCGGACCTGACCTGACAGACAGGAAAACCCGACTTCCATAGGCGGACCTGACCTGACAGACAGGTGGACCCGACCTGCACGGGTGGACCTGACCATTCCCAGGGGCAGACCTACCCTCCATAGACAGTAAAAAGTGGTTTTTTGCAAACTTTTCATGAATAGGCGAACCTAACCTAACAGACAGGTGGACTCGACCTGCACAGACGGACCTGACCATTCCCAGGGGTGGACCTGCCCTCCACAAATAGCATAAGTGGTTTTTTGCAAACTTTTCACGAATAGGCAGATTTGGCCTCACGAATAGGCAAATTTTCCTTAGGCAATTTTTTTTAGAAGGTAAAATTTTAATTTTTTGCAATTTTTTAGTTGTTTTAAGGGTTTTTAACCCCTAATTTAGGTATATAGTGTAATTAGAGGGTGTCAATCAACCTTGTTTTCTGTGTTTTACAGGTGAGCTATTTGACCTATCCAATCCACTGGCGCCACTTGGCGATCTTGGGTGACGAGAAATCGTAGCTTAGCACATCTTTTGAGTCTACCCTTTTCTTTTTCTTAGTGGGACCTGCTTAGGGGTTTCATCACCCGAAGGGATGATTCCAACCATGCGTACCGGTGGGGTATATAAAGGGGGGAGAGTGAAAGTTGTACCTCAATCCAACCACATTGTAATTGGTGAAGCATCAAGATGATGTGAAGAGTTGGTCCGAGCCTTTTAGGTTCCCGACTCACACTTGTAACAGGTTGGTGTTCACAGTTTGGGCCTCACATATCGGGTGTATATCGAGGACTCCCTAGTAACCATGTTCGTCCTAGATTAGAGGACTTTATCGATCGTACCCTCTCTACTAGACTTAGGCTCATACCGTCTGATTTATCTTCTTTGTGCAAAACCAATGATTATCTGATTTATTTCACTGACCCATAATCTTTCAATTGATGATTGTTGTGTTTTGAGTCCTTTGCCTTAGTCTTTTGTCAAAAATCAGGTCAAACCTCAAAAATAGTCAGATATGCCCCCTTTGTGAAAAATTTGACCAACATTTGCTCCTTGGGTAGACTTTCCCTCATCCAGGAGCAGACTTAACTTTCAAACCAGTACTTTTGGAGTTTTTCTTGGCCATTTTTAATCAATTTTTGCTCCTTGGGCAGACTTGACCTATTGACCAAGCTGTTTCAGGCCTGTGTGACCTAATTTGCTCAGTTTCTCACCTTGGACGGACCTGACCCACCTTTGGGCGGACCTGGCCTATTGACCAAGCTATTTTAGGCCTATTTTGACCCAATTTGCTTAGTTTTTCACCTTTGGGTGGACCTGACCCACCTTTGGGTGGACTTGACCTATTGACCAAGCTGTTTCAGGCCTGTTTTGACCTAATTTGCTCAATTTTTCACCTTTGGGCGGACCTGACCCACCTTTGGGCAGACTTGACCCACAACTAGGTCGACCTGACCCACAGATAGGTAGACTTGACCCACAAATAGTTGGACCTGACCCACAAATAGGTAGACTTGACCCACAAACAGGCAGATTTTCCCTGACAGACAACCATATATGCCCCACCATTTGCACACCATTTACCCGTTTTCCTCCGTTCAAGCGCCAATCTTCTCAAATTTTTGTGCTCTTTCCAATGACATATACCACTTCAAACTTTTGAGAAGTTGATCGGGGCCCCTTTTCCTTCCCCATTTGCCTTCTTGAGGGTGGCATACTTTACCATTCTCTCTCAATCTTCCGTCATAAACCTTCCCTTATGAGACTAGGGCATCCCCTCTAGATAGCCCTCTAGATAACCATACTTTTTCCCCTCCAGAGCCATACCCACCCTCCTCTAGAGCCACACCTTCCCTCATCAACAATCTTGATCAATCATCTACTCGTTCTGAGTAATCTATCATTCATTCTAAGCCTTCATCTTCTCGCTTCAAGAATCATTCATCCATTGTGGGTAGTCATTTACTCAGTCTGAGTAGTCGTTCATCCATTTTGATCATCCGTTTACTCTTTCTGAGTAAACGTTCATCCATTTAACACATCCTTTCATCATTCTGAACTCTTGTTCTATCATTCCAATCATCTGAGTAAACATTCATCCATTTAACACATCCTTTCATCATTTTGAACTCTTGTTCTATCATTCTGATCATTCATTTACTCGTTTTGAGTAAACATTCATCCATTTAACACATCCTTTCATCATTTTGAACTCTCGTTCTATCATTTTGATCATCCGTTTACTCATTCTGAGTAAATTTTCATCCATTTCACACCTTCATCTATAATTTTGAACTCTCGTTCTATCATTCTGATCATCCGTTTACTCGTTATGAGTAAATATTCATCCATTTAACACATCCTTTCATCATTTCAAACTCTCATTCTATCATTTTGATCATCTGTTTACTTGTTCTGAGTAAACGTTCATCCATTTTGCATCTTCTATTATTTCAAACTCTCATTCTATCATTCCTATCATCTAGTTACTCATTCTAAATAAATGTTTCAAACCTCCTTCCTATCATTTTGAACTATCGTTCAACAATCTTAATCAATCGTTTACTCATTCCGAGTAATCTATCACCCATTCTGAGCCTTCATCTTCTCGTTTGTAGAATCATTCATCTATTGTGAGCAGTTGTTTACTCATTCCGGTCAATCTTTTACTCATTTTGAGTACTCATTCATCCATCCATTTCTCCAATAAAATCATCGTTTTCCCCATCCAAATCCCCTAAACTTCATCTCGGGTTATTATCCAAATTGACCGAAGTATCTGATATGATCGTCATCATTAATATCCTCTTAGGATTATCATCCATCCTAAGTTAATCATCATCATCAGCCCAATCAATCCATTCTCAAAGTGGATTTGGTACTGTAATCATCCATTTATCCTTTAATCGGATCAATCAACATCCTAAGTCACCTAGGGTAAACTCTGAACGGGGTTTAGAATCCCTTCCATCATCCTATCCAATCCATGTCATTCGATCATCAATCGATCTTATCCAATCCAATCATAGCCTTATCCAATCACCTTTGACCCAATCAATCTACTTCCATCTCAAAGTAGATTCGGTGTCGTAATCATCCTTTGATAATCAAATCCAATTGTCAGAATCAATCCCATCGCATCATCCAATCATCCTAATCTAAGCTTTAATCCAATCCTGATCTCAGTTTGCCCTAAATCTCGATTTGAGCTTTAGTCCATTTCCATCCAAAATCTTTATCCATTCTCTTTCTCCTTTCATCATCATGAATCCTTATCCTCCATCAATAGTGGTGAAGGGAAACCCTAATTACATCGACAACGATAACGGAAGTCTTGTCGATCAAGAAGAATGTGACATAGATCCCCTTGACACCATCATTGCTAGTAAGTTTTCTCCACCCGCTTTCCAAAATCCAATCACCCCTTTGAGTTATCTTGTTATGTCTTCATCCATGCCCAATCGTGCTCCTTATGCTACATTTGACAAGGGATATCCATCATACCCGTCATATCCTTCATCTACATCATCCTCTTATTTAACACCTGCATCCTCTTACCCTAGTCTGCCATCA